>VZSZ01004058.1:116841-208454 GCA_013398815.1 Ibidorhyncha struthersii
GGCGGGAACGGGAAGAGGTCTTGTCCCGGTTGAGAGCCGGCGTCCATGTCTGCACGCCTCGGAGCGGGCGGCTTCGGCAAAGCTGTGGAAACCTGAGTAAAGCTGTCGTCCCCTTCATAAAAAAGAAAGAAAACCCTCACCAGTTTTTGTGTCGGCAGTGAATTTTACGGCTATACCAGTTTTCACTCTGCGCTGCTGTTGCTTTTGGGAATAACCAGCAGGATTCACTCAGCTCCCTTCTGACTGCTGTTAAGAAAGAGACATTGAAAGGTGGTTGAGTTTTATTTTTGTTTTGTTTTGTTTTTTTTTTTTTTTTTTTTTTGGNNNNGGGTTGTTTGGGTTTTTTTTTTTTGCGAATGGCTTAGGATTCGCAAAAAAGCCATTTTCAATGTAAACCAAATTCTTAATAGAAATAATTTTCTGTTTCAGCCTCAACTGACCCAAAGGGACTCCTGCAGGAACTAAAGCAAGGTGCCCTAACTCCTTAGTCTAGGGCAAGCGCTGAGGTTAACCTTTCCCGGTGGCTTGTGACAACGGGCAATTTTAAGGAAGTTGAAAAACCGGGACAGCGTGATGGCGCCATCGCCTGTCTCCCTCCGAGTGCTGAGCTGCCAGGCACAGGCAGGGTGCTGCTTATGGAGCAAGGGCGCATGCCAGACCCTAATGCACCGCTCTGAGCACTGCTTTTGTCCAAAACGTACTTAGATATTTTGTTAGGATCCGCCAGGAAGCTAAGAGTTAGAGAAGAGAGATAGCTGGGTCTTTAGATAGGGCTCCTATCCAAAACTAAAACTTTGTAGATCCTTCCTGAACAACTGGCTGAATTTAAGAGCTATCCTTTTACTCCTGCCAAGTGGACAAACTTTATGTTACTTTCATTAGCTGTAAAATGAGGACATTTATGATTGCATAGCTTTCTAAAACAGATATCCTTAGATAGAGAGTTTTCTCTGGCTGAAAAATATTATTTTTAGTCATCTCTAAGATAGCCAGAGCACTGCTGTCCAGCCTATTTTAATTGAGAATTCAAGGAACTTATCTGGAGTTTTCATTCCAAGTGTAAACAAAATGCCTTTAGTCAGAGCAGTTTCCAAATCTGTATGGTTTATGGGAAGCTTAGGCCCATAGTCATGTATTAATGCCCACACTGTAACAGCAACCAATGCAAAAATGCTTTTCTCCACTCGGTGGTGCCAGCTGCACAGGGAAAACACTTCCGGCACTGGATCTGTGCAGTTCAGACTGTTGAGCAGTTATGCTCATACAGACATAAAACACACCCAAAGCTGTAGCAATTCGAGATCAATTAAAACCTTTAGCTGCCTGCAGCATCCCTACAAGATATTTTTTCAAGGTGATTTCCTGGGTCCTTTGGAAATAAAAGCACTCGACTAGGCTTACATATGCTCATGTAGCTCCTTTGATAATCAAGCTGCTGCCTGTACAGCGCGGTTTGCACGTGAACTTGGGCTCCTTGGGGAATGGCGCAGAGAGCCAGGTGAAGTTTTGAATAAGCACCCCGGAGGGAAAGATTTGCTAAACTACTTCTCAAAAAGCCCCAAATCCCTCAATACTAACAAAGCATATTGTTAGGGAGCTGCATCTGCTATTTCAAGATAAGGGAGGAAACTAGTATGTGACTGCAGAGATTTTGATTGATATCTGGTATTGCAGCTCGATCTGATATGTTTCTGGAAAGGTCTCTCCAAATGCTAGGGAATGAATAGTAAACATAGGCAGGTTGTTAGGAAGACCAGGCAAAACAGGGACAGCGGAAGAGCTGGGCTTAGGACCTAGCCATCTAATGTTCTCAGAGGTCTATAAATGCCTCAGACATGACAGCCTTGTCCCATACTGCCTTGACCTGGAATAACCTCTATGATTTCTGTTCCACCTTATCCTGACACCCCCATTCAGTTATTTCCGATTGGGATTTATTTCACATTAGAGTTTTGCATTAGTCAGAATCTGAGTGAGGATATCAGGGTTTGCCCATGAACTTTATTTTCTTCACACATTACTTGCTTTTTCATGAATCATTGCACTTGGTTACTGAGCAACTGTTAGCCTCTTGTGTGGCACACAGACTCAGGACTAAACACTTCTCCAAGACATCATCTTAAAAAATGGCTTGGGGAAGAGTGGCTGGAAAGCTGTCCAGCAGAGTTTTTGGCTGATTTTCCCTCCAGGTGCCATCAGTGTTGTGTAAGATGCTGTCAGGTAGGGGCCGCATTAACTGGGAGATCCTGCGCTACAGTGAAAGCACAGTGGCCTCCCTCATAGTCGCCTTGTCAGGGAAGAGTGTGCAAGTTGGAAATGGATTTGAGTCCTCTAGGATAACAAAGTCTCCTGAGAAAGGGAAATGCTTGTGTAGGTGTCTATGTAGTTATGATGCTATTGCAAATTCTACTTCTGGAGTGTTAACTTATGTTCATATTTGGAAGGACTTGATGGATTGCTAGAATTTTTGCACAATGTTATGTGTGGAGACTGAAAACTTTCAAGGTGCTGTTGTGTGACAGAATTTGATTTCTTTCCACTTCGAGTCAGTTTTAGAGACAGCTGCTCTGTGGAAACTAAGCATGGGTCTTTGACTGGGCTTCTCCAGAAGAGACTGCCCACTTGGTGGCCATCTGTGGCCTATACTTGGTGTAATATCTACTAGTTACTCAACATGTACATAGCATATTGCTGGTTTGTCCTCCCTGCCCACGGCCTTCAATATTTTGGATGTGCATCACCAAAGAGGTAATATCCTTGAAAATTAAATACTGGTGTCAGAAGAAAGGGAATTTTGTGACCCCTGTTGTCAGTTCACCCAAACCCCAGAAGCTTGGCTGCTTTTGACCTGAGGAAGCGGGCCATTGGCCTTCAATCAAATAGCTTTGATGTGGGACAGTGTTGTGACTAGACACTGGGCTCTCCTCTTTGAGAATTAACAGTGAAGAAACCAACTCTGAAACTATAAAGAAGAAAACCAAATGCAGAACTTTGTGTTAAAAAACTGTGCAGGTGCTCCTCAGAGTCTGCATACTTATCTCAGAGTCCAGGAGTCTCACACAAGAAGACCTTGTTTATATGAATTTTGTGGTTAAGCCTCATAAATTACCAGGTGCCACCTGGATTTGAGAGTTCTGTATTGTGTTTAGTTGACGTAACCTGTGGTGTGGTTAGCACCACGGTGGTACTGGGACCTCGGAGGGACAGGAATAAGTGAGATAAACAGCACTCCAGTGTCTTTAAAAAGCAGAGGGAACACAGTCTTTAAAAAGCAGAGGGAACACAGAAAAAGCGAGAGCATGCAGAAGAGAGAGCAAGCGAGCTTGACATTTGGAGCAAACTGGGCAGATGCAGCAGTAGCTCTACAACTGACAGTGAGCTAAAGGTAGGCTGGCAGTACTAATGACAGCATCCTAGATGTTGTAGGACATCCAAGCATTGGTTCCTTTTCCTGCTTTAAGGTGCAGGTCAATGATTTTATTTTACATGTGCTTCCTCACCTCAGAGGTTGTTCTGTTCATTTTGGTGAGACTATCTATAAAGCAAGGTCTTCCTTGATTTAAATATTGCAATCTTGCTCGTTTTCAGAAATGTATGAATTATTGTGATCTGGGAAGAAAAGGGATTTCTTTTCCCTTTTCAGGTGATACTGAAGACAGCTGTCAGAGTCAATTAAATAACCATGGCTGGGGGTTTGTGCCTGGGGTTCACTCTGTAAGAATCTGAGTGGGGTAGGCAGGGAGAAGATTGTTCAGTGTGACCCCCAACTAGAACACAGGCAAATTTAGCATGAGTAACAGGAAATAGTCCTAGCACTGGGAATATTTCTAGCTCTCCAAAGGGAGCTGGTGAAATCTCCACTGCCTGGGAGCTAGGCAATTCAAAATGCTTGATGAGTAGCCTGTTGGCAGCAATTATCTACTGCAGACGGCGAAGGTCGGGTGACCTGAGAGGGCTTCTTTGTCATTCATTTCTTCCAGGGCATGTTCAATGAAAGAGAAAAAAATAAATGAACACTTGAACTTTTCTTTAGCAGGGGTAAACCCTGTCTGATTCATTGGAGTTGGCGATTAATAGCAGGAGTTAGGTCATGGGTGTGGAGATGAACATGGCACTATAGTGGCACTTAGTCAAAGGGTTAGAAGAGTAAAGAAACATTAAATATTTTGCTCTAAATGTACTTGGTGCTGGCTGTTTCTTTACAATGACTTAGCTACTGCCCTGAGGAGGCATTGCTCGTGGTTTAAGAGATTCTGAAGATTCTGAAGGTGCTGCTGGCGATGGTGAAGTTACACAAAATTGCGTAGGGTGTTATGTAGAAGAAAAGGATCTGTGGCAAGTATAGGGCAACTAGCTATTCAATTACTCTGCAGGTAATAGCAACACAGGACTATTCAGGGGCAAACAGGTTATTGCTCAGTGGATAGATTTTACCAAGCCTGCCACAGGACACAGCTGAGAAAGGGAGGCAGTAGTAATGCTCTGAATACATTTGGGCAGATCTGCACATCACAGATCTATGAACAGCAGAATACAAGCAAGCATGTTGCCAGGCTGGATCGGCGATGGACAGCAGGGGACTGCAGTAAAGACAGAGATATTTAGCAGTATAGGCAGCTGGACGGAGCAATGCAGGCAGATGGGGACAACAGTATGGGCAGCTTGTTCTCAGTGGGACAAAATGAAGAGAAGCTGGGAAGAAAACAAACCTAAATTTTAGTTGCCAAGGCACAATGAATGATTCTGAAGCTAAGCACAGCTCTTAAGGAAAGAGCTGAGCAGACTGATATGTCATTCTGGATCTGGAACTTAATCAAAGCATGCAGTCCTTTCCCAATGGACTACAAAAGACTGTACTGAAATGAAAGGTTATAAATGAAATAATCTGAGGAGCACCCTGGGCATCATCACTTTAGACCATGACTTGGATGTATTTCTTATGAAAGACACCTTCTGAATAGACACTGAACTGAGATTTCTAGCAAGTTATGTGAATTGCTAAGTGGTCATATAATCAGTTAAAGAAACCACAGCCATACCCATGTTATTTCCAGTTCTAGCATATAGTCGTAATGTATAGTTTTCCTCATTTTTATTTCTCACACCAACTAGATCACTAAAAACAAAATAAATCAGAAAAAATTACTGAATCTTCTCCATACTGTTTACTTTGTGCACTTCTCATAGCCAGGTAATGAAAAATAGGTAGTCACTTTTGTTGTTGTTTCTACACAATTTTGTTTTCTAAGTCTGATGCAGTAGCAAAAAGTTTCAGTGTTTGAGGTGAAAGTCTTGTATTTATTTTTATACAATGCCGTATTTCCATGGCAACCACATTGATATTACTTTTGGCTGCATCTCTAGGAAAGCTAAAACTGGGGTCAAATCTGAACAGACATTTTCAGCTTTCCAGTACCAGTAATCCTTACAGAGGGAGTTCTCAGCAGGGTACTTAAACAGACGACTAACTTAGAGTGTATAAATATTCCCTCTAAAGCAAATCTGCAGCCAGTATAAATTGCCATATCTCCTTTAGAGTCCAGGGAACTATAGAGCTTTGCATCAACAGAGGATACACTCCTCCTGCTTTAATGCAGATATTCACATTCATTAAGCACGTGCTAAAGTACCTTACAAAACTGGGTCCTGAATACAGCCTACACTGGGATCGAGTAGTATGTGCTGCTCTGCCCATGTAGAATGGCATGTATTAGACACTTCAGGTCAAGGACTAACAAGTGGTGTGAGAGCAGTGGTCTTTCTGATTTAGATAATATAGCATGAGGCAGGCAAAATTCTATCTTTCAGACACCAATTGAGTTCAGTTTCATATAAAAAAGCCACCAAACTTTCAGAATGCTGTTCTGTTGTCTACAGAAGCTTTACTTATGGTAAGCTCAGTCAGGTATAAGAAGGAAGGGGGAGATTTGGATATTTATACTGGATGACAAATGGGTTTATGTATGGTGCCTCAGTGATCTAATAGACATGTGGATGTCTCAGGATTAAAGTCAAAACACATTTGGGTACTTATCTGAGATACTGAGTGGACAGCCATGCCTGGGCCTCTCAATTCAGTAGGTGTCTTGTACAAGTAACTCACTTTCAAAGCATTTCTCAGTTAAAGTGATTAGAACTGTTCTATTAAAAACCATGGCATTATTATTAATTTTAGAAGATAAGCTAATTTACAGCTTCTTTCTCTTTCTCAGGTGATCTGGTTTCTGCCAGATTGCAGATGTCAGTAGCATCACAAATGGACCTGCCTGAAGAAATTCAGCATCCGTATACAAAATTTTCTGAATGGAAATTCAAGCTGTTTAAAGTGAGATCATTTGAAAAAACACCTTCTGATGACAGCCAGCACATAACCAAAGATCAGGCAGAAGAGGTCGCTTCTTCAAACGAAGAAATTATACTGTGTAAAGATGAAGCAGTGCCAAGAGGAGAAAAGACAGACTTAATGGGCAATAGGCAGGCAGTTGAGAAAGATGTCAATGACATGAAAACACAAGACAATAAAGCTCATCAGAACAATCTGAAGCAACTTTGCCGCATCTGTGGAGTTTCATTTAAAACTGATTGTTACAAGAGAACTCACCCAGTGCATGGGCCGGTGGATGATGAAACTTTGTGGCTTCTGAGAAAGAAAGAGAAAAAAGCAACCTCTTGGCCAGATCTTATCGCTAAGGTTTTTAAGATTGATGTGCGATGGGATGTTGATACTATCCATCCCACTCGATTTTGTCACAACTGCTGGAGTATTATCCATAGAAAATTCAGTAATGCTCCATGTGAAGTTTATTTTCCTCGGAACAGCACAATGGATTGGCAACCCCACTCCCCAAACTGTGATGTGTGCCACACTACCAGTCGGGGAGTCAAGAGAAAAAGCCAGCCACCCAGTGTACAACATGGCAAACGTGTGAAAACCATTGCAGAACGTGCTCGAATAAACAGAGGTGTAAAGAACCAAGCACAGATAAACAACAAAAATTTAATGAAAGAGATTGTCAATTGCAAGAACATACATCTCAGCACTAAGATGCTTGCAGTTGATTACCCAGTAGATTTCATTAAATCCATCTCTTGCCAGATCTGTGAGCATATTTTGGCAGATCCAGTGGAAACAACATGTAGACATTTGTTTTGCAGAACTTGCATCCTTAAATGCATCAAGGTTATGGGCAGTTATTGCCCCTCCTGCTGGTATCCTTGCTTCCCTACTGATCTGGTAACCCCAGTGAAATCCTTCCTGAACATCCTTGATAGCCTGGGTATAAGATGCCCTGTAAAGGAATGTGATGAAGAGATATTGCATGGAAGATATGGCCAACACCTCTCCAGCCACAAGGAGATGAAAGACAGAGAGCTCTACAGCCACATAAATAAAGGTGGCCGACCGAGGCAGCATCTCCTGTCTTTGACCAGGAGAGCTCAGAAACATCGTCTGAGAGAACTGAAACGTCAAGTCAAGGCTTTTGCTGAGAAAGAAGAGGGCGGTGATATAAAGGCTGTATGCATGACTTTGTTCCTGCTAGCTTTAAGAGCAAAAAATGAACACAGACAAGCAGATGAATTGGAGGCTATCATGCAAGGAAGGGGATCTGGACTTCACCCTGCTGTCTGCCTGGCAATCCGAGTCAACACGTTTCTCAGCTGTAGCCAATATCATAAAATGTATAGAACAGTAAAAGCTGTCACTGGGAGGCAGATTTTCCAGCCTTTGCATGCTCTTCGCACTGCTGAGAAAGCCCTCTTACCAGGTTATCATCCATTTGAATGGAAACCTCCCTTGAAAAATGTAACCACTAACACAGAAGTGGGAATTATAGATGGACTATCAGGATTGCCACTCTCAATTGATGACTACCCTGTAGACACAATTGCAAAGAGATTTCGATATGATGCAGCCTTGGTTTCTGCCTTAAAGGACATGGAGGAGGAGATCTTGGAAGGCATGAAAGCAAAAAACCTGGATGACTATTTGAGCGGTCCCTTCACTGTGGTAGTAAAAGAGTCCTGTGATGGAATGGGAGATGTCAGCGAGAAGCATGGAAGTGGGCCTGCTGTCCCAGAGAAGGCTGTTCGCTTTTCTTTCACAGTCATGAACATTGCTATAGCATGTGGGAATGAAAGCAAGAGGATCTTTGAAGAAGTAAAGCCCAATTCAGAGTTGTGTTGCAAGCCCTTGTGCCTTATGCTGGCTGACGAATCAGATCATGAAACTCTGACGGCAATCCTGAGCCCCCTCATAGCAGAAAGAGAGGCTATGAAAACCAGTGAACTGCTACTTGAAATGGGAGGCATCCTGAGAACATTCAAATTCATCTTTAGGGGTACAGGATATGATGAGAAACTTGTGCGAGAAGTGGAAGGGCTGGAGGCCTCGGGTTCCACTTACATTTGTACTCTCTGTGATGCAACCCGCCTGGAGGCATCCCAGAATTTGGTCTTCCACTCCATAACCAGGAGCCATGCTGAAAACCTGGAGCGATATGAAATATGGAGGTCCAACCCATATCATGAATCTGTTGATGAGCTCCGTGACAGAGTGAAGGGTGTTTCAGCCAAACCTTTTATTGAGACGGTTCCCTCCATAGATGCATTGCACTGCGACATTGGCAATGCAACAGAATTCTACAGGATTTTTCAGATGGAGATTGGTGAAGTTTACAAGAATCCTGATGTCTCTAAAGAGGAGAGGAAGAGGTGGCAGTTAACTCTTGACAAACACCTCAGGAAGAAGATGAACTTGAAGCCTATGATGAGGATGAGTGGAAATTTTGCTAGAAAGCTAATGTCCAAAGAGACAGTAGAGGCAGTATGTGAATTAATAAAGTGTGAGGAAAGGCATGAAGCCCTAAAAGAACTGATGGACCTTTATCTGAAGATGAAGCCAGTGTGGCGATCTTCATGCCCTGCGAAGGAGTGTCCAGAATTGCTGTGCCAGTATAGCTACAATTCACAGCGTTTTGCTGAGCTCCTATCTACAAAATTTAAATACAGATATGAAGGCAAGATTACAAATTATTTCCACAAAACCCTTGCTCATGTTCCAGAAATCATTGAAAGAGATGGGTCCATTGGGGCCTGGGCAAGTGAAGGAAATGAGTCTGGAAACAAACTGTTTAGGAGGTTCCGAAAAATGAATGCCAGACAGTCCAAATGCTATGAGATGGAGGATGTCTTGAAGCATCACTGGCTATACACGTCTAAGTACCTCCAGAAGTTCATGAATGCTCATAAAACATTAAAAAGCCAGGGCTTCACCATTGATCCAGAGGATAGTTTAGGTAACTCCTTGCCATTGGAGGACTTGGAAGGCAATGATTCAGCGGAACTCTAAATGTAAAATGCATTTGGTGTTGGGTTTGTGATAATGGCTTCCTGCAAGCATGCAGTTTCTTTTTCAGGACTGTAGAGGTACAGGGAAGTCTGAAACGACCATTTTTACATTCCCTGTTAAAGGTGCTGAGTGGAGTTTAATAAACACCGTGTCTGTTGGGAGTTTCCAAGAGGCAATGCAGTGGTGCATTTACCAGTTGTTATGTGAGATGGAAGCAGAAACAAATTGCAAAGAAGCATCTTCAGTTTATTTTGGTCTTAGAGTGTTGTTTGTAAGTGAGAAAGCCAAAGTAAGCAAGGTTTTATATAAAGTAGTATTTTGGAATCAATATGATTCTGGAGAGTTATGACAGTTGCTGAAAAAGGAAGCATGGCTATTTGTTTGGGGTTTTTTTAAACTATTTTGCTATTTACTTTTTAAGAGGGTTTGATTATCTTATTGATGGTCCTTTGGCTTTTATAAATAAAGATTCATCAGTGAGACACTTGGGTAGTTGTTTTGGGATAAAGTTCAGTTATTTTGTATAAAATACTGACTACAGATGCAAACTTTGATCTCACAATCTTTAAAAAATATTATTATTCAACATTTATATTGTAGTACTGCTTAGGAGCAAATGGTGGTATCACCATGCTAATTTACTATATGAAGATATAGGTAGCTGGAATTTCGTAAAGCTATTTTTATTGTAGTCTGTTTACTTTAAAATACAAACTTGTACTTGTGCTCCTAAATCAGGATTTACAGTGCCTTGTGGTTATCTCTCTATACAAAGTACATTGTACTATTCAATCTCTGCTGTGTAGCTTGTTGCTTCATAAGCATTTTAGATTTCTACGGTAACTTCAGTGTACAGTATAATTTGTATTAGTAGAGTTTTATTGGGTGAACTACTGGCCTCACTGAAGTCACCTGTAAATCATCATTAATACCAGCAGGTCCACTGTTTCACCATGTGGCTTTAGTCACAGCAGACCCCTTTCTCAGGAGATGGCTATTACCTTTATCAGATACATGCCAGTGTTCTGATCTACTCTATTAGGATATTTCATTGACTGCTGCTGCTGTGCTCCAATTGTATCTGATAACACGCTTTTTCACACCTGGGATACACTATGCTCTCAGTCTCATTTTCCAAATCTGTAAAAAGGAATGATATTTATTAACCTCAAAGGTAGCTGGCATACAAGATCAGTTAAAAATCAATGAACTGTCTTGAAATTACTGCATACTGCATTTTATATTATTACAGCAATGTTTAGTTGGCATTCATCTATACTGTATTAGGCAAACCATTTTGTTAGTGGTATTTGCCTTTCTGAAGTGGTATTTAGTATATTCATACACTAAAATTATATTCATTTCATTCAATGACATATTCATGAAATATACTAAAAAGTACCTCATCTGCCCTTGCTGTCCCAAATCTGGGTTCTTTACTCAGCATGCAAGCCAATAAATCACATAGCAGATGTATTTCCAAGTTTATTCCATTAATGAGCGGAAATGGGGTGCTCGTCCCAAAACAGGAGCACACCTTAGTTTAAAAAATCTCCACTTTTATACATTAGTTACTACATATTCAAACAATTAATACATATTCATTGTTATTCTCTTTAATGATTGGTCGAGATTTCTTCGCTTCCTATGTAAATTAGTGCACAGACTCTGTCTTCTTCTTCCATTGTTCTCTTTTGAGTAAGTGGTATCATTTGGGTAGGTGGTCATGATCTCTCCTCTGATCTTGGCAGTTCCAAGTGGTTTTCTCGGTTAGCTGACCAGGCCTACAGTTCATCACTCTCTTGACCGGAATACCCTGCTTATCAACAATGCTACATTGTCTGGTGGTTAGTTCCTTAATTGAATCGTAAATAAATAATGCCTAGTTACTATTTCTCTATTTTAATATTAAGTAAATAATTACACACGCTTGGGACAGTACGGAGGACTTGAGCAGCAGCAGGTTTCCTTGGTTGCTTCAATTTTACTACAACACCCTGAAATCATCTAGCCTTTCAGATTTGCACCTGTAGCTAGGGCGTTACTGCATTTGGAGTAATATTTCTGAAACAAGATTAAATGCAGAAACAATCAACGCACAGATCTAAAAGAATCCGCTTTTTGTTTTTATTTTGATGTGGCAGAAGTTGGTTTGTCAGTGTAAGTGAGCAACAAACTTGAATTAATGGTCTGAGGTTTGTTTAGTAGTATCTTGTTCACGTTAGTTAATATAACTTCGAGGGTCTGGTATTTACCATTTATGGACAATGAAAAAATAGAGTTAAGTGTTAGTAATTAGTATAAATATTAGTGTTATTCTGATTATGTCTTTCTTTTAATTTTATTTATTAAAATACTATTTTTTAATTATTCTGTAATTTAGGATTTTGTTTTAATATGGTTTCTTTAAACAGTTTAACATTATGTCAAAATTTGCAGATGGAAATAATGCCTTTTACTTAAAATGTACTTTTCTAAGCAGTCATAAGGACTACAACATATTTTGTATGGTGTACCACATATATCTATGCTCACTGAGTGTTCATTTCTAGATTAATTTATCTTTTTCAATTCTTTGAATAAAAAAAGTATTTTCCGTAGAACATAAATACCAGGTTTACATAGGTATCATTCTTTACCAATAAATGCAGACAAGAAGTTTTCCAGGGAGTATAAATATCAGGTATAAAGAGCATCCTTTAGCAGTAAATGCAGATACAGTTTGCATTTTTGGTTGGCATATATTTCATTATGCAAATAGTTGCACACTTTTCTTTTTTCTCTGTATATATATTTGGGACAACTGAATTACCTTATGTGTTATCCTTGACTCTGCTTGAATAACCTAGGGCCCAGTTTAAAAATCTTGGCTCACCTTATGGTGTGTTTCACCCCATTTAAGTGGTATATACAGTTTTTGCTGCCTTTTGCACAGGAGTGAATTACACCCTCAAGTAATCCGGACCCATTCATTGCAAGACATATGTACCACTGGAGTGACAGACCAGACTTTGTTCATTTTGCACATGTAATTTCAGTGACTCCGCTGACATTTTCAAATTCCAATTCACTTTAACAAGCTGCTCATGTAACAGCAAGTGATTCATCTCACTGCCTTCAAAAGGGTTGAGTAAGTTTTATCCAGATATGTATGATTTGTCAAGACGAGGCTTATATCCTGGGGTAACTCGTCAAACTGAACAGAACCTGGATGGGGACAGAGGAATGCAGTGGCATGTGAAAGTATTATTTTGTGAAATATTGTTAAGCCATCAAGACACATTTCACATTCTACCAGCTCTGGGCAGGATAGCTGACACAGAGAACTATTTTTTATTTTATTTTATTTTATTTAGATTTGAATCACCTTTAATCTTTTTACCCATTGTTCATATCTTCTGTAAATCAAGAGGTTCTCTTTGAGAGTTTTGAACTCATTAGAACAAACAACACTGAAAAGGTAGGTACCTGCAAGTGAAGCTTTTGTAAACAGGGATAACGATGCTGCATGCACACAGCCATGCATCAGAAGGCAAACAAATTCTGACTGCAGACAGGTTTGTCATTTGATTACGCAGCCTATTGTTAAGCTTTTTGATTTTAAGAGGTTTTAGAAAAATGGAGATACTTTTATTCATGGTACTCTTTCAAACTTTCACATTTTCTTTTTTATGTTAATACTTGGTACAAATCCTTCAGTAATTCATGTTAATAATTTACTTGTTCTGAAATTGTATTGACTGTAGTTTTCATACTATCACATTATGTATCTTGTTTCATTTGGTTTTATTCAAGGGCTTCATGTTATGAATTGCCATGTTTTGAAATGATGTGAACTATGTTAGAAGCCATGATTCTCATGTATTTTTTCCTCACAGGAATAATTCTATTGGCTTTAAGCAAATCAGCTTTGACTTTTAGTCAGGTAGTTCAGAAACAAATTCTAGATATTTACAGCATCCTAGTTTTTTACTACACTGAGTTCTGTGCTTTGTCTCACCGCACGGCTTCATAATTTTACTTTTTCTTACTGTACTACAGCTTCTTAGTTCATGAATCTGTTTAAAATAAACGTCTTATAAATATTTAAGTTTCCTGCTTTCTATTTCTTACCAGTTTTTCAACTATGTACATAATTTCATGGTAACAGTCTTATTTTCATTCAGATTGTGGATGCTTTTCATATTTAGACTGTTCTAATACTGAGAGACAGCTGTGATTCCAGCCCTGTTCTGGAATTCAATACACTAACACAAATGAAGATTACTCTGTGAGTCTCAGCAGTCCTTGAAGCACCTTTCCTCACAGGCAATGGTTTGACAGAAAACTAAACTAATTTAAAAACAGTTTTATTTAGTCTGTAAATGGCTTTTGGTTTATTTACAAATGCCATCCCAGTGTTTGTTTAAAATCAACCTTGCACTTTTATGTCCATGCTAATATGTTAAGCCTCTTTACTGGCTTCTGTGCATCCTTTGCATCAAATTTTGGCTCCTTGTCATAGACTGAGCTGCAAAGATTAGTTCCAATCTACCTTTCAGTTCATGATTTGTAGCTTCCCTTTATTCCACTTCAGAAAATCTTTCTTTCTTCCCTACAATGATATCTCAGGGTCAAAAGACTTACATAAACCAACTGGTTTGGATGGAATTAATGATGAGCAAATTAAGCTACCCGATTTCCTTGTGCAATCAGGTAATTAGACATCTAATTTCTGGACTTTATGTCACCAACTTAGTTCTTTCAACTGACCTTGAATAAAAAATGTTGGATGCAAAAATCAGAACTCATATAAAACAAAAAAAAACAAGCCTCAGAGAGTTTCCTGGAAAATTAGGATGATTTAACTCCTTTATTTGTAAATAACTGACTGAACTTTACTTTCTGTGTATTCCTATTAGAATCAGGATCAGATGAAAAACAATGAGGCCTGTCACCACCCTTCTTCAAAGTACTGTTTCAAGTGACTGAATATGGCATAATTTTCAAACAGTTGACCAGCTCCAACTGGTCCTACAAGTGTAGGAGCTTTTCTACCTTCTGCATCAAGCTTAATATTGCTCCTAATACAAAAAGACACATTAGAAAGGATTTAATTAGCACCTTTTCTAGCAGCACTGGGAGAGAGGTCAAGAGGTGTATTTTCAATGCCCAGCTCTTCCTCTGAAGAGGGGCATTCTGAGCCAGTGGACAAGGGAATGTGCAATAACTACCACCTGAAGGAGGTCCTGCACACCTGTGGTAATGGCCAGTGCCCTGTTCTTCCTGTGTATGTGTATCTATTGAGAAATCAGAAGGTTTATAACATTATTGCCTTGCCTTTTTAAAAGAAAAAATGGGCTTTGGTGTCAGAATTTTCAAAGGTCAAGTAGAGATACCAAACTGGAGTTTGATTTTCAAAGGCTGTTGCTTAGGCCCTTCCCAGAAGTTGGTCTTGTTTGAAATGGGATAGGGTAGGAAATCAAATATGGAGGGAGCTATAGCCACCAATCACGAAAAAAAAGAAGTAAGCTAGTCTTTCTGTCTTTAATACATCGAGTCTAGCACAGATTCCTTTTCAGTCTGAATTCAATCTTTTCCCTTTGCTTGGGCTCTCAGTTACATTATTTCCACTCCTTTCAATTGTCTAGTGGTGCAATGAGTCACTCTGAACTATGACACATGCTTTAGTGCTACCAGTAAAGTTTGTGCTGTGCCTTTCCTGTACATTAGTCACGTACTTCAGGGTCCAAGCACCTTTCAATAGCAGTAAAATCCATATATTATTCTCACAAAAGCCAATAACAACAACATAGGGTTACTAAAATGTGGCTGGGAACCATGATGCTGCTTGTTGTGGTTACAAAACACATATGTCAGTTGGATGCAGATACAACACAGATTTACTTCTGCACTCAGATCTACTTCATTTTATCTTCTAATTCTAACCTGCCTGAGGATAGAAAAATCTTGTATTGATTATCTGGTTTTGAAGACAGTCAATGCTCTAACAAGTACATGACTCAAAAGTGTAATCAGAATTATCAGGGAATTATGTACTTTCTGCAGTCTTGAAAGCTATGTCAAGTGTCTTCTTTACAGGCTGAAGTTCATATATCTCTTTATAGAATCATAGAAATGTTGAGGTTGGAAGCGACCTTTAAGATCATCGAGTCCAACCATTAACCTAACCCGACAAAAAACACTTCTAAACCATATCCCCAAGTACCATGTCTACCATTTTTTCAAACACCTCCAGGGATGGCAAATTATGTCTGAGCCCTTTGGAATATTATATTTTACTTTGACTTCCTCTTCCTGCAGTGACTAAAGTCTCTGAGCTGTGATTTAATGCTGCTTGTACTGCCCTTCACTGTGAGGATGGGACATTGTTTGACCAAGAAATTTCTCCCTCCTACTCAAATACAACATACATTTTAAAAAAGCACACCTCAAACATACAGTACACTAACATTATGGGCCTGATGAGGAATATCATAAAGTCTGACTGTGAATTGCTTTTTTTCATAGCCACAGCCTTAAAGTAAAGAACAACAATTCAGGTAAGACGTGGAAGGGACCGCAATGTGTGCTTGTGCTTGCCACATGCTGAACATACCTGCTCTTGGCTCCTAGGGGCTCAAGGAGTCACCACAGCTGCAGGAGTCAGTTCTGGAAACCCAAGAGATGGTCCCACCATACTGCAACTGCACCACCAATGCCTGAGCCACCAGGCTTTGTCTCAGGCTGAACATCACTTCTGCTAGGCCAGTGTCAAGCTTCCCTTTGGAAAATGTTTCCATCCTTTTATTTGTCTGCACTAGCAGACAAATTTGTCACACAGTGTGGGGTCGGAGGAATTTGAGATAATGACAGTAATTGGGAGAGGTTAACAGGCAAAAACTTGGACTGTTCATTGCCAGAGAGTTTGGTAACTGTGGGGAGTCTTTTGTTGTTGTAAAATGGTGAATGGATGAGGGGTGGAGTTCTGTTGTGTAAATATATTGTCCCCCTTTGTTGGTGTTCTGATAATGTGGCTTTAATTTTGGTGTGGATTTTTTTCGCTGATGTCAATGAAGTCTATGAAGAGTGTATGATGAATGTACATTTGACAATTCAGCTCAGTCAGATCTACCAAAGGTGATGTTGATTACTGAATTTCACCAGTTTGAAGGGACTTTACATGGGCATGATATTAATTTATTCCTTGGAAAAACAGACTCTGAGCTTAGGAATAGTAGCATGACAAAGGAAATGGGAAGCTGACATTGAAATTTATACCAATATCAAACTGGTGAAAGGAGGGTCAGGGTGATACACTTCCCATTTACATGCTCTACCCAAAATATAACCTCCCTCAGCACGTGAAAAGGTTGGAAATAGAAACTTTGTATGGTTGCCCTTTACTTTTCTCTGCTGTTGACTTGAGTTGTGAAGGTTTTAAGGGGAGTATTGTAAATATATGTCTATGTTCATAGGAGTACTGTACTAGGCGTGCTGCTTTGTAAAGGAGTGGCTGCTCAGGGTCTGCACACAGCAATCAAATGGCTGACAGCTGCTCCTGTTTTTCTTTTTTTATTCAGGGGTCCAGCATGAGAGCTGGACTGTGAGTACTGAGCTATTATTATTGGCTCACAAATGTTGAGCTGATGGTATTGATTTTTTTAAAAGATGTTTGGAGCAGTAATAAAAATAAAAAATAAAGTCAAGAATGATGAGGCTTTACAAATAGCCAATAAAAGAATCCACAAAAAAGTTAGTAAACTCTTGGGCTATCCAACCTTGACAATGTCCTTTTCAATCTGAATCCAATCTCCTCATGGTTTGAGCAGCTGCATTTGTTTCCACCCTCACAATGCTCCACTGGCTCAATGAGTCACTCTGAGCTACAGCTTGCACTTTTAAGCTTTCACACTCTACACAGTTGCCCTGGGAGAGCAGAGAAAGAAATGCATAGTGGAGGACCTGGAGTAAATGATAAAAGTCCTGTTCAACAGAAGGAACTTCTTGTGAAGTCAATGGGAGCCCACAGCATGGGGCAGCTGTGAAGCTAGACCACTTATCAGACTTCAGATGGACCTCCCCCCAAGCACACATGCTCTCCTTTCGTAGACTTTGGGATTTACAGTGTTTGATTTACCCCATGAGTAGGTGAAAAAAATGTAGTAATTTTTATTATAAACTTTATTAGCTTACTAGATTTTTAAAAATACAAACACAAAGCAGTTGTTGAGCACAGCAGTTTAAAAAAGCAATTTGATTTTTGCTACGATGGTATTCCACAACTGTAGCCAAAACTGACATATAATCATTCAGTACCTCTCAAAATCAAAAATTAATTATCCAGAATTAAATGCTCTATATGTAAGCTTTCCATAATGGAAGTCCCTGAAGAAAACTGACCTTCAGTGTCTGAATATTTCGTTATTTCTGACACAAGGGAGTTAAGCCACCACTTTAGTTTAAAACCAGAGTAATTAGTCTAATTTTATTTCATTACACCAACATAAAATTGGAGTAATGCAGTTATAAATTAGGCCAAATATTTCTACAACTACTCACTAACACAAAAAATTAACACAAAAGATTAAAATCTGTCTTTATGGACAGATGCTAACACCACTGACTACATGGGATAATGTCTTAGACTACCAGCAGTTCCATTAAACTCACCGGGAATAATCAGGGAGTAAGTTATAGCATAAAATACAGCACAAAGTTACCAGTATCTGGCTGTGTGTTTGACAATACCCTCAATGATGGGGCTGCTATCCAGATATTATAAAAATACACGTAAGAGACAAAAATAATTCATGAGCTTCGAAGTGTAACTGAAATATTGAGATAATTGAAATCAATTAAATAAAAAGATCTCCTTGAGCTCCAATAACCCATTCTGCTTCAAGCATTACTAGCTGTCTTTGACTGTGATTTTACTTCCTCCCAGGTGAACACAAATCAGCCATGTAAATCTATTCAAACAATCTCCGAAGAAAGGACTTTTTTGTGGGTGTTGTTAACTTCATGGTTGCCTTTTTGCGCAATGGTTTCATGGGTTGTTTTTTCAGGTGCACCACCTTTTTGGGAGTTTGAAGCCCTTTATTAAGGTCAACATGCTCATTGCAGAAGTACTTGACATTTGCTTCTGAGAGACGTAGGAGCATACTCTCTGAGAGATCCATACATTGCGCGTGGACCCAGTGGCCAGCCCCACTGGAACACAGAATCATTGCAGGCTTGTTGAGTTCTGTCGAATAGAAAGGCACCCAGGTGTTAATGTCAATATTGCAACTGGCACAGCAGGTGATCCAGTAGCCTGTTTCTGACTCATCTTCTTCATCATCTTCATTGTAAGTGTCAGTATCATCAACATCAAAGCTATGGGCTTCAGCACTAAAACAAAACTCTTCTGAATCTTCAAATGGAGTGGAGTCTCCAGCATCTTCGGTCGATGTCTGACTGCAAATTTGTGCTGTCAGTTCTTCCTCCTTGTCCTCTTCTGCTCCTTTGCATCTTAAAATGTAGAAGTAGTTTGCATCTGAGATTAACTGTTTGTTGGCCCCTGGAATTCCCAGCAATACGGACCCTTTCCCCATATCACAGCCAAACCACATCCTGCAGTGTTTAATATCTGGAGTCCAGTCTGGGCTTGCCCTTTCAACAATCTCTATCTTATTGTCTTCCAGAACTATAGTGTTACACGCTAACCGTTTCTGGGTGTCAGACTGGTAGCCCCCGACAAGGACAAATTCGGTATCACCAGTTTGAGTCACTATAGCACTCGACACAGATATCCCCCCCGGCAAGATGGTGCAGGTCACAGCTGGGCTGCCCAGTGGGAGATCAACTTTTAGCTTGTACAGGCTGGGGGACCTGGTGTTATTTTGAAGTGAATGGCCTCCCAAAATGTAGATTGTATCATTTCTGGCAACTGAAACGTGGAAAGAAAGTCCTTCTTGAAGCTCTGGAAGTATGTATGATGTACAGCATCCAAACTCAAAATCAACAAGAAACACAGATGGCAAACAGTCAACTACGCTGTTCCATCTTTCAGTGGTTCTTTGTGCAAGAGGAGTATATGATCTCCCTCCAAATATAACGCTCATGCTTTTTCCCCGGCTATGAACTACATTAATTGTATGCCCATATCTGGCTTCAGGGACATCTCCACCCAGGTCTTTCTCAACGCATTGGAATGTGGTTTTCTTGCTATTTTTGCTTACCAGACTCATAATGTAAATCTTATCAGAAAGGTCATTGTTAGGTGTTTTCCCACCATGGATGATATACTGGTATTCATCAGACTCCACATTGCCTCTGAGTGTGCAAAGAGCAGGATAGCGGAGAGGGGGGAGGTAACAAGAGTCTTTAGAGAAGAAGGCAGGTTTCATTTTGAGCTCATTCTGCTTTATATCAAGGAGGAAAACACCAGTGGGACAGGATCTCTTTGGCCATCCTTTCTGCCCAAAAAAGAAAACATGCCCACCAAAATTCAGCAGAGAGAAGCCTGGCTGAAGCAAGGACGAATTACTGATGGTTGATACCACCTGCAGTGCCATTTCATCTGCTGACTGGGCCATACCGTGGTCAATATCTTAGAAAAAAAAACACACAAAAGAAACAGATGAAACATACATTAGACCCTATGAGAGTTGTTTAACCGTACTTGAATAAATCGTATTAAAGTTGCATTTCCGTTCACACTGAGACCCACAAAGAGACCCTCTTCTGCAACTCAAGACATAAATCAAGCCAGGGCTGTGCACCAGTTCAGCGGGATTTTGTATAAACTATGGCCTGTTAGCACGTAAAACCCCAACACTTATTAGAGCATGCAGGCACCGGGCCGCACCCGCAACTCTGCGCTGGGCCTCCCTTCCCGCTCCGGGCCCGACCGCTCCCATGGAAACGGCAGCCCCGGGGCCTGCTGGGGCCGGTAGTTCTCGCTTGGCGCCTCGGCCGGGCCTGGCCCAGCGCGGAGCGGCGCAGGGCGGCCGTGGCCGCCGCTCGGATCGTCCCCGGGCGTGAGGAAGCGGGACTGGAGGGGTTAGCAGGCAGGCGGTGGGGGAGTGAAGCCACGGGGCCGGGGCCGCCAGCGGGCGGGTCTCCTGGCCATGCGATTCGGCTCTCAGGTGCCCGGGGGTGGAGGGACCTGAGGCGGGGATGGCACAAGGCGGGCTGCTTCCTGCTCGTTTCTCGCCCCGGGGCGGCTGGGGCTGCCGGGCTGGTGAGCTGGAGCCACCCAGGTGCTGCAGGCCGCCTCTGGAGGCAGCGCGGCATCTGCAGAGAAGGGGCGAGGGTACCACAGCCCTGGCCCCTGCAGGCTTGCCGGGGGCGCCCACCGGCCTGTGCCTCGCTCCCTTCCCGGGGCTGTGCTCCTGACGGACCCACCTGCCCCCTGACAGCGGCACCCCGCTTGTGGGAAGGGTGGGGAGCTCCCCTCCCAATTCAGGCCCCTGAGCCCGGCCTCTGGCCGGGAACAGCCTGTCCTGCTCCAGAGCCCGTTAGCTGAAGTAAGAGCATACGTAGCCGAATGCAAAGTTCAGTTGAACATTTTGCAGGTTTACACGGAAAACATCAAGATTTATTGAAGACATTTAGGAGTGGTCGATGGCAGCTGTATTTCTAAACCATGCAGGTATTGCATAAGCAGCAGAGGTAGAAGCTGTTAGTGCAGGTGTGACTCGCACACTTGTGCTGAACGGCCTGCTCGGGGTAACCGTGGCTTGGGACTCTCGCTGCCAGGGGTTTTCATAGTGTGATCAGATTCTTTATCTTTGATGTCTGCTGTTTGCTCATGCTTTTGTGAGTAGGTTTCAAGAGGTATCTTTTACTTTTTTTACTTGTTCGTTCAAAAATCTAGAAGAGTTTATGTAGGCAGCCTGGATGGTAACACTGAGAGAGCTTTGGAGAGCACAGACACCAGGGAGAGGGAAACAACTGCCCAGTTCATTGGCACTGCCCTTTGGTCACAGTGGAATTATGCCTTTTAGTAAATGTCCCAAGTTCCCAATGTCCTAGCCTTTGCCAAATCCCCAGAATTTAAAGCTTTAATATACAAGATTTGAAAAAAATTAGAACCTCTACATTTTAAAATATAATTCCTTGATTTGTAGTCTTCAGGATTCATATTTTTCTTGCTTCTGCTTTTCATTTTGCTGTAACAACAAAAACAAGACACACAGGGTTTCTTTTTTAAGGAAGGATCAGTATCTTCTAGTTACGTGACATCAAAACCTCGGGGCTCAGGAACAACATAGTGTACAGTGAAAGTCACTGTAAAATCATGGGAACTGATGACACTGACTATATCAAATTGCAATTAGCGCATGTTCTCCTGCACAGAAGGAACTGTTGTACCATGTTCCTGTACTGCCTGCCTGCTCCACTTTCTAGAATGCAAACTGCTGTGCTAAAATACAGATCTGCTATTAAAAGCTTTCAAAGTTAGGTGAGCCTGGTCAGATGTGCTTAGGCCAGAGCACATGGACAGGGTAGGCATAGCCACTACTGAGTCTATTTTAAAAATAAGCCATGGAATAGCTGTCTTATCTTTTTGCATGTTGTGGAATCATCCAAAGATCATGATCAAGTTCTCTTCACTGCGTAGCCAGTCCTGACACCTCTGCCCTGAAGGTGGTAGTTTATTCTACATTTAGATTCCTTTTCAGAAGTACTGCACTGTAGGTGAAGTTCAGTTGCAAGTTAATTAAATTAGTGAACCCTATTCTGAGCATGTCAGTATACACAGCAGTTTTTGTTCTTATTAATTGCATGAAGAAAGATTTGCCAAGTTCTCTGCTGCTTGTTTCTTACAGCCGTTCAGAAATGTTAGTGTTGGAGGAGCTTGCACCAAGTTGGATTTACTGGGTTAGATTTCCTTTGGCTGTTCTTTCATACTGTGTGGTTACTTAGCTTCTTTGTTTTTACAGCATCTTTAGAAAAGTAATATGCCTTCCATACTGAAGATGCGATGAGCACATCTGTAAGTGTTCTATATTTTGTAACACTAGCGTTCTACATTTGACTGCTGGTTTATATTTGAAGTCTAACAAGAGTATTAAAAATGGCAAATAGCTTAATTGAAATGTTTGCATTTGTCTTACATTCTTACATATAATTTAAGAATCTCTAAATATGACAATTATTAGTGTCTACAATGGCACAAACTATTTCCCAAATATCAAGCAGTACTCAGTTCTGGTGAGTATACTATATGAAGAGACTGTTTCAGATACAGAGTGGAGAAAAGACCAATCGAAAATGATGAAAAGTGAGATTAATAGACACGCAGAATTTACTGGTTAAATAAACACACTTAAACACACTTCCTTCTTTTCATAATAATATTTTTATATTTTGATAATATTAATAATTTTTTAACTTTACATAAGCAAGCAGTTCAGTAAGTAATGGAGAGTGTATTTATCCTAGATTCTCTGACAAAAGTAGCTGTTTAGGCACTTGCTGGAATTGCTTTGTCTTTCCAGGTTGTTTCATGCTAATTATGGTCTGTTAATACAGTGTGGTTGATCTTTGGCTGTGCTGACCTCCACCTTTAACCTTCCAGTACCACTGATTCCTTTGGGCCAATGCTCATCTGACCTTGAGCAGCTTCAGGGAGGCCAAAAGGTAGAAATCTAACCTCATAACCGAAAAGTTGAAGTTTTTTTTGTGGTTTTGTGCTCAAAACCACGTCGCTGTGGAGTTGGATTAGCATTAGTGCCAGTGTGGAGAGAAATAGACAAATGCCATTGTTGAGGTGCAACACAAAGTAGAGGGGAAAAGACACTAGGAGAAGTAAAGGTGGATAAATAGATAAGGGTGGAATCACATAAACAGTTACCAGTTATGGTGACTTGAGTCATGCTTCATCATATTTGGTATTTTTATAAAAGATCAGGCTCCAAGGATTATACAAATAAGTGAGAATCTCAGCATTACTTTTATAACCCCTGTATTTAAGAAGTGAACTGTAGAGATTGGTGCTAGAAGCTAAGCTAACAGAAAGAAGAAAACTAATATTCTCCCCTATTTTATTTTAAAATCAAACTTACGATTTTGAGCTGGTTTTTTTTTCAGTTACTAGTTTTTTGTATGGAAAGCAGAGATTACAAAGAATTCAGATTTAGATTCATTGGGGGATTTATTTACAGAAGGATCAAATGAAGAGAGAAGGTGCTTTTTAAAAGCACTAGTTAATGTAATTTGAAATGTGCTTAGTATGGAAATAGGTGGACATAGTTACAATTTTGTATGTAGGGTATTATTCCAGAAACTATATTAAGCATTCACTGAGAAGTATAGGATTAATGTGTTTTAGAAACAAGGGGTAGGATTCAGGCGCCTAAACATCACGTGACATTTCATATGCCTTTGGATATTCTTGTCTTCCAGCTTCTGCTATGGAAGGCAGCAAGTCTCCCACAGGTTCTGTTTCACAGATCCTAGATTACTATGTTTGGTCACTGAGTCACTCCCAAGCTGTTTACTACTTATTGTTCTCTTTGACCCTATGTTGTAATTGTTTGTTCACCTATGTGCTGTGCCTGTTACCCGAATAGGCAACAAAGATATTTTAAACAGGAGAACAATGAATAATGAGTACTGTTGTTTAGTGTGACGTTTTGTATTAATATTTGTCAACATTAAAAATTACCATATTAATCTCACAGTAATTTGAACGCTACCAAATAGCGAATAATTTGGTTTTATGAACTGTGGAAAACCCAAAGCACCTTTCATTTACACAAACATAAGGTATTTGAACAGTATTAATTGGACACTGAGAGAATAGATTGCAGGATAGCATGGAGTCTTAGTTGGTAAATGCTCATTGCTAATGAGCATAAATGCTCAGACTAGTTCTGTTGTTTGCAGTTATTTTTAACTTGGCATGAGCACATATCTATGGTAGAATTAAATTTATTTTGCAATATTGTATATTGTCTTTTTTTCTCTGACTGGTCTGCAGGCTCTCCTTTTGCAAAATGAAAAAGCATACCCCTGAAAAGCAAATGCTGTTCCCAAATTCTTCACAATCAAAATCATATCCAGATACCCACAGAGCTTTGAAGTCCTCTATAAACAGGCTTAAGGAAGGAAATCTTTCTATAATATTTCTTAAAACCTTCGCTAAGTGTATCAACCAAGTTTGCTTTGGGCAAAACAGTAAGTTAGACGTACCTGGCTGATAGAGGTTTTTTGCGTCCTCCGAAATCTTTCTGTGTAATTAGGATTCAAATGTGAGCACTTTGAGGAATCTTCTCTGACAGCACAGGGGGCTTGTGTCATGGAGAGACAGCTTGATCGAGGGCAATCTATCTGCTTAATTTGCAGATGTGCTCCCGAGAACTCGGTCTACTGTGGCTAACTGGCTGTGACCGTTTTTTTTCTTTCCTCCCTTGTCTTCAGATGGCATAACAAGAAACCCACCAGCCTCCAGAAGCTTTAACTCTTTGCAGTAGAACCAGACCAGAGTGACAGTAGATGTCTGTCTGTTAGATTGTAAATGTCTGCAGCATATGCTCCTTTATAATTTCACTGCTAAACATGTGAAGCTCATGGTCAATTTTTCAGTGCTATTGGAATATAAAAATGTAATCTAAAGTAATTTTTGAGTTCAAAGACATAATAATTTCAATAGCTAGTAGAGGAACACAACTCCTGCTGACTGGCATACTACCTGCTTTCCCTAGGAATGCTCTGCTGCAAGTAGGTAGTGGCGTTGAAATGGAGGAAAGGAAATGACAAATGCATGCAATCCAGTGAGCGAGGGCTGACTAAAAGTCCAATTCAAAGTCTATGGAAGTCATTAGGAATGTCTTTGTTCTACTTCAATGGCCTTCTGATCAGACCTTAAAAGACTATAAAACTTTTGTGTACACTTCTGTGGCATTTTTCATCAGTTTCACAGCACTTTTCTCCAACACAAAATAATTAGATTCTGGGAATTCTTCTGGTAACATAACCTCTCAACAGCTAGCAGTGCTGGGGCGCAGAGGATAAGCCACTTGCAAAATGTAGCACAGCAAATAAACAGAAAAACCTGGAAAACAGTTCACCCTTCGTAGCTCCCTGCTTTTGTTTTCCTGGCGCTATGTTACTTTCTCCTGAGTTCCAACATCTGCTGCACAGTATTTTAGAAATACCTCATCTTGCATTTGAAACTGCTGTGCGAATAGAAGTAGAAAGAGCTTGAAATGGAATTTGATTAGTATGACAAAGCAAACATACTGAACGTTTGCAAAAATTGTCCTGAGATGTTGAATAACTGTAATGCGGATAGGATGTGGTGATATTTCTCAACTGAAATACAGCAGCGCTAAGGCACTGCCCTGTAGCATCCGTATGGGCCTATTACTTCTGAAATAAAGATAAAAGTAGACTGTACTGCAGAGTTGAACGCTGAAAAACTTAACTTCCCCCAAATTTAAGGGCATTCAGATCACATTTATTTCTATTTTCAGTAGCACCTGATGACAGCTTCTTATCCAAGCGCTTCACATAGTCTGACCCTTGTTTGGGTCTGTGATCAAAGATCTACTGGCAAAAGAGATAGAAATGTTTAAGCGAAAAACCCAACCACCAATTGTGTCTCATTTAATATTTTACATTCATTTTATTCTTTTCTGCCAGTTGACGTGCCTTATCTTTAGAAAGCCTTTTTCCAATTACTGTGGCTGAGAAAACAGAAAAAATAAAGTTTGTTGGCAACGGCATGTCAGTTCTGGATGAGAACATGATCTGTCCAAGCTGATCTGCTGTAACTGTCAATGACAAACTGCTTTGGAGGAGCTGCAGCAAGTAGCTACAGAATAATGTATCTACAAAGCAGGAAAATCATGTTCAGAACTGTCCAGGTCATAGCAAGAGCATCTAGGATTTGCATCCTGAATTTATTTGGCAGAGAAACTGTGTGAAAATGAATAAATAGGCTTTTCCTTTACTATTTCTATTCTAATAACGTTGACATAGGTAGTGTGTTTTCAGCAGATTGCTCATTGTTATGGAAATACTTCTTTTCACTTGATTTTCTTCTTCTACAAGTAATTACTTGAAATAATATGTGGTTTACATCTTCATCATCCCAAATCATTCCAAATTGCATTGAGGTATCTCCAGGCTTTTCAGCATATTTTCTGCTAGTAAAACACAGTCACCTCGGAGCTGGAACGTAGCAGGGTCCCCATGGGCTCCAGCTCAGCAGGGAAAGGGAGGGCCACCTTACTCGTTTGTGTAGGGTTAGCCAGCCAGAATGCAAATATTCTGGATATTTAGCCAGGACCCACTGGCTGAAACCTGTGGAAAAATGGCACAGGGAGCCCTGTGCCTTACAGTCTTCAATTTTCTGTCTCATCTAAAACCATCAGTAAACAGTATTTAACATGTAAGGGACAGGGCTTTATTCAGAGGCCTCATCTAAAATAGCTGATTGAATCCAGCTGTGCACTGACTGTCAAATCCAGGATGATTGCACTCCAGTGGACAGCAGCTGCCATGTTTTGGAGGAGTTCTTGGTGCACAGGAAATGTTACCCTTGTCATAGTCCTCAAGGTGTTCTTTAGAGGGAGCAACGCTCCTAAAGCCATTGGAAATTCATGAAAAAAACCACCTGATCATGTACAGGACTGACATAATAGCACTGAAATCAAACAGGATCAATGTGCTTGCTTGCAATTAAAGCCCTTAGATGTATATCCCTTAAAAGCTCATATTAGCTGGGCAGAAGAGGCACATGTTTTTGACCATCGCAAAGGTTGGCTCTGAGGCTCGGTAATGTACTTATGCAAGCAGATGCAGCTCCCTTCCATGCAAATTGCTGATGCATTGTGTGTGTGCCCTTAAGGCCTGCTGCTGAAGGCAGTGGCAAACATCCAGTTGATTTAAACAGGATTAGCTGTTGCAGATCATATTGAACTGAGAGATGCTGCAAGGAACGTCAGCTGAAAGGTTTTGTCCTTTGTAATTGAAACTTTTTCTTTCAGTTTGTTCCCACAGTTCAGTTGACCCGCACCTGCTCATGGCCAGAGCTTGCTGCTGTCGAGTTTGCTCCAGGAGCTCTGCCTCCTTGCAGGTGGTGGGTAGCAGGGAGGAGGAGGGAGAAAAGTAGGGCAGTATGGTCGAGCAGGGAGGGCTTTCTTTTGCAGCTGTAGCTTTGCAGATGTCTAGACAAGGAGGGAACAGTTGACTGCCTTCTGGAAAGTGGGTAACCTTCCTGTGCTGCTCCACTGAAAACGTTTTACATCTTTCTCAGGGCAGGAATTTCCAGAATCACTCCTTTCATTTGGACCACTTTCAAAGTGCTGTCCTGGGATGTTTGTTAAGGTAGTGACCACAGTCCATAGCTAACAACAAACACTTATTAAAGGCAGGCTTGAGTTCCAGCTTTGCATGCCTCTCAGTGCCATTGGGGCTGATGATCTGCACTCCAGGCTCCAGCTCTAGCAGTAGTGTGGGTATGAGTAGCCTGGTAACATCGGCTTTTGCTAGTGGCAAGGAAGCACGGCTTTCTGGGCCATTTGTGAGCGGTGTTTCTGATGAGGCTGTGCTTTCACGGTTGCATAAACAGCTATGACAGGCTGCCAAAAGGGGCAATCCTGCATCCTTCCCTTGCTCCCACTGCATGTTCCCACTGTCCCCTTGTGCAGACACTCACGATAGTGTGACTGTAAGGCAGACCAAAAAACTTGTATTTAAAACAGGACATATGTCTTTACTCAGTTCAGTTTCAGGTTTTATATCACTAGTTTATTTTGTCTGGCCAAGAGATGGGCTGGAATGAAAAGCTGAGGGGGGAAGAAGGAAAGAGGGTGGGGGCAGCCTTTTTGGGAGCAGCCAGCACTTAGGCTTAAGTTGATTCTGCCTGCAGTTGTCTGATACAGGCTTATTCCTTTTGCAAAGGTGCAAGCTCATTCTTTATAGCTGTAATGATATTGTAGCAAGTCCATACTCCTCTAGAGTCCCCTTGACTCACTAATGTGGTAAACGTAGTCAGACAGCAAGGAATGGGAATCAGATAGTTTTCCTCCAAAAGTACTAATCTTTGTTCTTCAGATGGAGTTTACTTGAGTTGATAACAATGTAGGACCTAGGTCACTCATTTTGTGTGTCGTTAAAGAAGCTTCCTTGAGCAAGCTTTACACAAACATATGGGTACATATACTACATGGGGTGACTTCTATGGTACTGCTGTCTAAAGGGCAGATTGGGATGTTACATTTTTTTGTAAGAGACAGCATGCTGTAACATAACTCCTGGAAGAGGTTGGAGAGGAGACTCTAATGTCCCGAATCACGGTGTGCTTTCTCATCGGCCATAGGAGACAGTAACCCTCTCTGGTTCTGTACTTGGTCCCTTGACCACTTACTGCACACTTAAGACTTGCCTATATGCCTGCAGTATTGCCTAACTACAGAAGTGGTCAACCGACAGAGATAATTTCTGCATGGCCTTTACCCTCCCCCCCCCATTAGTGACAGCTTTTATGTTGCTGAACTAGCCAGGCCAAGAGAGTCCCCAGAATCAAGGTCTTTAGTGCAGACTGACATGTAAAACCTTTATAGATGAGAGGTGTTATAGAAATGCTTGTTGCTTAGTTCTGTATTAAGGGTTGTAAGAGAGTAGGATTGCTTTTATGAGAAGTTAGTGGGATCTGAAGTATTAAAGACCCCTTTGAAAAAAGTTAGTTGTGACAGGTGTAGTTACTGTGCTAGCTCTATAGGGAAAAAAGAACAGGCGCTGTCCAGCGGTAACAGAGTAAAAGGTGTAAAAATAATGTATTTGTGTTCAGACTGATTTGTGCAGACATACTTTATAAAGTCTCGAGAACAGGTGGATCTAGCGATGTTTTCCATGAACCTGTGAGTGATCATTAATAAACATTTCTGAATATCCCTGTTCTTATTGAGAATAACTTCTGGGCGAGCAAATTTGTAGTGTGGAAACCTGACTTTAGCCTATGCCAGCAACACTAGGGAAGTATTTATTTTTCCAGAAAAACAAAATTATGTAAGGTTTTAGTGAGTTTGTAGATTAGCTTATTGCTCTTTCCATTTAAAAGTTAAGAATCTTGATTTTTCTTTCATTGCCTATATTATATTGAAAAGAAACATAATGAAGTACTCAAAATACATCACAAAACAGGAAGCCTATATTCCACATTTTTTATTGTTTAATAGAACTAATAACTGTGTAATTGAAATCATGCTAATACTCACTTGACCTGCCTGTGTGATTCAATGCAGAGATTTCTGGTTTGGCTTAAACTGCTGGGAAGAAGACTGCATTTTGAGAAATAAAATTGATTCTGCACAATCTGCTGATGATCAGCAAGGGTTAATGAATGATTGCCTCAAGAAACCTCACTACAGTAATTTGGATGGATGAACAGGAGTAAAATGCAAAAAGAAGAAAGTATAGTTGCTGCTTGAATGCATCACTTACTGATATTTGACTAAAACTGCCCAGAGCCAGCATGGGCAAAGGATCAGATATCCTTTCCTTACTTTCCTTGAAACCTCCAAGTTAGTTTGATGCCTTTTGGGAAAAAGAAGATAAGTTTTTGATTTCCGTAGTAGATACTCTCTAGCAGAACAATGCAGTCATTTTATTTGTAGAGGTTTGATTGTATCCAGTTCATAAATTGTGGATGATTCCAATCCATTATTGTACATTTTTTTTCTTTTTTCATGACAGTTCAAAGAAGTCATTGCCTTGAGGCTGTGAAGTGGATGATTGCTGAAGCCTTTTACTTACGTGGAATCTACTGGTTAGCACCTTAGCAAAGGTGAGAGTCTTCTGGTCAGCCTGGTTTCAGCTGTTCACATCACAAAACTTCTCTGCAGCTGATACAGCATGGTGTTCTTTTATGAAATCTCAGGAATGAAGTAGGTGGGAAACAGCAGAAAACCAAAGTGGAATGAAAAGGAAAAATACAAAAACCTTGATAGGTTCAGGTACGTTTCTGAACACCTCTCTTGTACCATCCATCCTAACCATATGTTCAGTTTCAGGGGTGGTAGATATTCTCAAAATACCATCCTCTGTGCTTGCTTTCATTTAGGGTGATGCAATGGCACCCTGCAGTTCTTCAAAACAATTGAAAACAGAGTGGGACAGGTAGTTCTACCTGCAAGTCTCTCCTCTCTGTTGTTTGAGTGAATGGCTGTTCTTCTGACAGAACCTAGGCTTTTGTTAGGACCTAGCTGTTTTTTCTCCATGAGGAGACGGTTCTGTAAGATGCAAATAACAGCAGTGCAAGCGAAGATAACGTCTGTGTTGGACTATCACCTCTGTATTCCATTTTGCATTTTATTTCTTGCTTTAGATTTTGAAGCAAAACTATGGAGTTCTTATAAAAAGCAATGGCCAATGATGCCAAAATGACAAACAGGGTTTTCTCCCCTCTTTTCCAATTTAGGATTTATTAAAATATGAATAATTTACTGAACTTAAGTTCCAACGTATATTCTTCATGTTTTTTTTTTTTTAGAAGAAAAAATAAGGAAATATGGCCTATGAATTATAAGTTATTTGATTTTCTTAACACAAGATGAATACTTTTAACATAGTTGATAGCAGATCTGTTATGCTAATGCCTGTAATAAGTATATTTGCTACAGGAGAGCTGCTCTGGATTTACTGCTTTGACTTGGGTAAAAATTCGGACCATTTTCTGGTAAAAAAAGCTGTTAGTCTTCAGAAAGTAACCTTTTCCCATGGTTGGAATATCTAGGGAACTTTCTCTGCTATTTTTTTTTAAAGTAGTACTGTTTTGGTGATGCTTCTCCCAATGCATACATATTGAAGTGCATGCTAGATGAAAATATATAGGTTTAGTGAAATATATGTTTAAAATCTTTAGGGATAATTTCTTAATCTCCATAGGTCAGGAGATTTCAGGTATTAAATGTTAGATTATATTCTAACAGCATCCAGTGCTTGCTTTTTTATCAGGCTGATGTTCAGGATTTTGCAATCGTAGTTTGGCTAAAACCTTTGTCAAGTTGAATTCAGCACTGCATTTCCTAGCTAACTGTAATGAGTCAAAACCTGGTGTCTTGTTGCATTATTACTCCGCTACACCTTACAGGATATTAAAATCTGAAGTGAAGTTTCCCAAGTTCTGTAGGAAGTAGAGGCTGCACAGCAGAGTAAGAATGGAGCTATAGCATTTTGCTAACACCTGGTCTGGATGCTTCATCTCAGGCTGATGAGCTGGTGGCTGTAAAACGTGTCCTGGTTTGAGGTAAAACAGGACCAATTTTGTTCAGTAACTTTGCTTCTTAGCTAGGCCTCTTCTAACTACTGATATTAACAGCATATTGTGCAGACACTGTTCGCTCTCAGAGTGATAAGACCTATGTTTATAGTTGATGCCAAGGAATGGTATGCGGAGAGGCTCTTGCTTATACTTACTGCTGTAACACCCGAGGCCAGCTAACTTTGTTACTTACCCCGTTGGAGGGTTGGAAGCGGAGAAGCGCAGCGGGGTCCCACCTGCAGGGAGGAGCGGACACGCCAGGTGANGCCTTTGATCCCGATCCTGACTTGAGATCTGGAATCCAGTTCCCGTCCATCACTGAGTCCAGCCTGGGACTGCCCCAGTGCCAGCCGGTGTCGTGATTGTCATCCTGGGAGCTTGATACGCTTTTGTATATATTTCATTATTTTATTTCTATTTTATTATTAATATTTCATTAGAGTAGTTTAGTTCCTTCTAAACTCATAAGTCTCTATTTTCCTCCTCTGCCTCTCTCTTTGAAGAGAGGTGGGGGGGAGCCCGGGTGGCTGATTTGACCTAAACAATGACAACATGGCATTCACTGAGAAAGCTGCTATTCAGCCTGCTTAAGGATACAACTGTTCCCCTAAATTGCTTATCAATTTTCTAGCTTCCTAGAGCATTTTAGATAAAGGAATCTAAGCTTTATTGCCAGCCCTTCTCTGATTTGTTAGTAAGTCATTTAAACTCTTGATGACTCAGTTTTTTCATCTGTTACTTGGAATAATATATGTTTGCTCTTTCTCATGGGGCTGTTGTGAAGTTTATGTCATTAGTGTTTATAAAGGACTTGGAGATCCTAGATGCCAAAGAAAAACAAAAGGTTGTTATTACCATTTTCTTGATTAAACATTTGTATATTTTTTCTTTCACACTAGCCTTACAAATCACTCCAGTCTTTCAAATAATGAAATTTACCTCAAATAATGACTGTAATAACTGAACAATAATGAGGAATAGAAGACATTGCTTCCCTCTGAAATCACCCTAATTTGCATAAACCACTTGAGAGTCTGGTAAATTATATTCTGCTTGGTCAGTCCACAGAGAGATTAATACTGGTTTGTTTTTTTGTAAAACATTAGAAAATAAACTTTAGGTCATGTGGGGGGGTGTGTATTTATATCTTCAGAACATTAGTCTTCTTTACAAGCTGGCAAAATTAGAGTTTGATATTAGAAGTCATGCTTTGTTTTCCTGCTGGGCCCTGAACAATTCTTGTTTGATCTTATTTAACTTTACAGTCAGGTTGGCAGGCTTTCCTTAGTATAGTTGATTTGAAGTTTTGCTGAAGAATTAAGCTTGTGTTCCCAAAAGACACTTCTTAATACTGTGGTAAATCAAGAGAAGAAACACGGGAACACATGAAAATCAAGCACTTAGTGTATAATGCATTCTTGCATCTTTATCACATTTATGTATGCAAACTGGTCATTTACGTTTTTTAGTTATTGCCACCATGTGAGACAATGCACCATTTATATGTGTCCGCATCCTTACCTGTGTTTTTCTGCTTCTAGTAGTCTGATCCTATGTGTATAAAAAAGTAGTCATATTATTAACTATTTAGCATTACACAGCTGTTAGCATGCATTTACACAGCTTTTGTAAGTGAGGGACAAGGTTAGCTACAGCTTCACCAAGAGCTGTTTCAGGGCCATTACTTCCCTTAGACTCTGGTAAAGCGCTGAAGATGAGCTGGGAAGCTGTTGCTGTGTGATTGAAGAGTGGAGCTTTCAAGTCTAGAAAAGCATCTGTGGGGTTCCTCCAGCTCTCAGCCTTTATTCCCTTCTCGAGAGTGGTCCTCACCTTCCTATGTGGCTGACCAGTTCCATCATACCCTCTCTGTCCTGTGTGCTGTCTCAGCATACACACACATCTCGTCACGATTTAACATGCCCTCCAAAATCTGGGTTTAGTGGCTTTGATGGTACAGTGAGCAGTGCACCTGCAGAATGATGGATTCAGTCCAAGTTTTGAATGTACAGGTGTCCCAGTTGTTAAATCCAACACGCTAGTGAGTGGTGTCACTGTTTCTGCAAAGAAGGCACGGGTTGTAAGACTGAACAACTCAAAATGAGGGGGAATGAACACCACTAATAGCAGTTGGCACTTCTGTGGCCCATATTACCCAAGGACATAAATTTTAGGCATAGAAGATCACAGTGTCTCCCTTTGCACTTAAAATTACTATGTCCACTTGAATTTTGGGGGAAATGTTGTGTAAAGTCCCACTGACAAGATCAGAACATCACAAGGAGAGAAGAAAAATTTGACATTCTGGTGCTTCTCTATGTGAACTAGGGACTTTTCAGTTAATTTGTTTTCTGCCTACAGATACATACGGCTCTTTTCTTTCTATTGCAGAAGCAGCCTACTAAAGCAGATACACCCGTTCGACTGTCAAGGTGTGGATCATGGGAGAGCAACTGTTAAACAACAGCGTCCTTGATCAATTTATTAATAGCCATGAGCAGTCATACGAAGAGTTTCTAAATACATTCACTTATCTTTTGAAAGGTGTGTAACTTCCCAAATCTCCCATTAGAAATCACAGCCAGATGGGAAGGTAAAAAGAGAAGCAGTAGTATTTAGTGTTGTTGTGCTGCTTATTTTGTGAAACTTAGGCAAATCTTTGTGATGCTTTTGTTTCTCTTATCAGCAGTGGGATTGCTAAGGACAACTTTCCTTAGCTTGGTTCATAGACTGCTAAGGTAGGTCTCTACAGGTGTTTAACCATGTTTTGCTCACTTTAGGGAGGTGGGGGAGTGTGCTCTGTTTGGAAGTACAGGCTTTTCCTAGGTACGTCCTGCATTGTTTTGCTAGAGAAGCTTCCCTAAAGGAAGAAGATCCTAAGGGAAGTACTTAGTAGTATGAGATAGCCTATGATTAGGGGTGTGCAATTTGGATATGTTCACAGATTTACTAACACTGGCTTGCTGTGCTATGCTGTCATGTGCACCAAGCTAACAGATAAGTTGAATGAAAGCACATCAGAACATCAGATTAGGCTGAAAAGGTCTCACGCTCTGCAGATGAAATAAAAGGTGGGGCTAACCTTGATCTGAGCATTGCTGAATTACAAGCAGTTCAGACCTGGACTGAAATTCTGTAGCTCAGGTTCATTTCTTTTGGCCATGTTAGGTTAAATGCCATAAAAATAAATGCAAGATATATGTTACTCACAATTCTCTTTACCACAGATTTGCACTAAAAATGATGTCCTCACATTATTGCAGAAACACTGCATTTTTCAGTGACAGCATGTAGCATGCTCTGTTAACTAGCACTCAGAAGTCTCTCCTGTTCTTGTCCTTCAGGCAGAACTAAGTGTCAGTCACAGGCACTGAGCAGAAAACCAGCGGGGGAGTAGAAGCTGCCATAGAAAGAATCTTGTGGCAACCTTCTGTCTCCTCCCAATAAAAAATAGAAGAGAAAGGAGACACTGGGGGATGAGATAAGAGGATTGAAAATTAGGTTTTGGTCTTCTTTATGTATGATTGATACACTGGGGATAGCTCCTATCTTAGAAGCATGCTGCATATCATGATGCTACTTGCAAAAAGCCTCAGCGTGCATTTCAGTCACTTTCATTGTCACTATAGCATCTACCACTAAAACTGTATAAAACGTAGAGCTTTAGCTGAATCAGATGCTTAGAAGTGCAGTTTCCTGTGCTGGCATAGGTGAAACAGCTCAGCTTGTTTTCCTCCCACCTTCATTTTCCCTTAAAAATACCCAAAGGTGCTGGTTTGCATTATAAACTAATAACCTGCAAAAATTCTACTGAAAGTACAAGGCCTTTTAGCATCAGAACAGTGCAAAGTAGTTTATAAAATATCACGTTCTTAGTTTCTTAATTTTGCATTTGAAAAAGTCATGTGGCTTTAATTTTTATTTTTATTTTTATTTTAAAAACAACTGTGATAGCTCAATAAGACTATCTGCTAATAGGCTCCAGAAATTTTTGCTTTTATGTATGAGTTCAGATATTTACTGTGGGGATATATTTGTGGTTACCGTCCAGTAAAATCTGACCATTTTCAGATTACCTTTCTGAATTTGGTCTGATAATGGTGTTGATCCACACACTAAATCTTTGTACAATGAGCATTAATGTCAGAATTTGCAGTCCTGCTTCATTAGATATGGAGATAGCTATTTGTATATATAAATAACCAAGCCTATTCAGTAGTGTGTGTAAAAATATATAGGAGCTCTTTAAACAACATTCCTTGAAAAACATCACCATCTGATAGATTTTTGACTGTCATAACATTGGAAACAGAAGACACATATAATGAATTGGATCCCGCTGATTTCACAGGGTACTATAATTCACAGGGTACCATATAAGTTCATTTTCACTTGTGCATGAATTCGTACTAGCTCTGTGGTTGGGATTGCAAGGCTATTTTCACCAGGATGTGTGATCCAACAGGATGTGTACTCCTACACAGTATAGCCTATACATTATACCTACACAGTAGGAGTTTCCACGTTATTGAAAGTGTCTCATAGGAATCTGGTTTCCTAACTAATGTTTAATTTTTCTTCATTAGTTAGATTTACACACAGTGAAATTGAAAAGTATACGTTGAGTGCAAAAACCCAAGCATACTTGACTGTTCTGACCTATCTAAAAAGAACCCTTTGAAGCTATAAATGTCAGCCTGGAGTAATCCCCTGTGAGCACATTAGGGTCTTCTGCTGACAGAATAGTTCCATTCTTGTAAATATGGGAAACAGTATTAATAAATTTTTGCATTCACGACTTTCATTGGCTTTTTAAGGGTTGCTAATATCCTAATCAAGAAAATCGCATTTTTAGAAAGCTGTCTTTTTATATCTAAATGTGTGGTATTACCTTTGGCTACTCTCTAGAGTAAGAATAGAGATCCTGTTCTTCCTGGTGTTATTTGAAAAGATACTCTCTTAGCTCAAATGGAATAAGATTTGGAGTCAAAACAAGGTCCTTCTAAATTCTGTGTAGTTCATGTAGTGGTATCATAGAATCATAGAATGGTGTAGGTTGGAAGAGACCTTGAAGGTCATCGAGTTCTAACCCCCCTGGCAAAGGCAGGGACACCTCCCACTAGACCAGGTTGCTCATGCTTATATGTGTATGGTTTAAATAGCATACAGATACGTTACAGCTTAGGTGGATCATAAAATTATATCTTTGATAAAGGAATTTAACCTTCCTGATTTTAGTATTCCTAAAAAACCAATTATTCTGTTTTTTAAAGTGTGCTTGGTGCTGTGACAGAATGAGAATTCATAGACTAATTGACAAGTAAATGCTATAGTAAGGCTTTTACCTCACTTCTGCCAGGTCTGGTGGGACATGGATAAACATACTTAAACGTCATTTTAAAACTCTGAGCTTAGCATTTAAAATATACATACATACTCCAACGTAGCATGTCCTATATATCTTAAATGCATAATATTTAAAAAGTATGGGAGCACTTCCTCCATAACTGGAAAATTTTTTAACCCTTTTTGTTGATTCTGTAATGGATGGACACTTGAGGGCTAGTAAGTCTTAGTTTTCTTAAATACATCATCCAGAGTGTGTTTTTTGTCAAAAGGGTAATACTAACAAAATGGATAGATAGGTGAAAGGGCTGGTGAGGCCATGGGAATATAATTTAATAATTAGAGCAAGGGTATAGAAAGATGACATTTTTCATGCTTGCTGTAAAGCTTTGCAAAAGTTTTCAGCATCTGGAAAAAAAAGACTCTCTTGTGCAAACTCAAAGCAAAGATATTAGTAAGAGCAATCGTTTTATTAGTTATTTATTTTAATACATTCATTTGTGCTGCTCTCAGAATCACTGAACCACCTTGTGCTTATACCAAGTTACCTGTTTAGTTTTGTTAGTTTGTTCTTTTAGCTTTGAGTATAAAAACCAATCTGATAATAAAAGAGCTAACTGGCATTTGCTTTGAGGTTGTACCACTCCACTATGTTTTTTAAGGCCAAAGAAAAATCTTGAGTGATTTCTTGACTGTGCAGTTGAAGAAGCCTCAAGAGTTGGATTTACAAAGGAACTGATGACACAGTTTTCTGTACATGTGGTCAATGAGTGGTGTCTTCAGAACTAAACACTTCCTAGAACAACACTGGACAAAATCTGATGGAAATAGACCCAATCCCCACTTTAAAAAAGTGCCACACAGGGCAAGATACTCTTTCAGATCTTAGGAAGAGTGTTTGAAATCTCTTGGAGAGAACTATGATGTCCAAAATTAGAAGGCAGCATCTGCTCATTTTTCTAAACTCGGAGGAAGATTGGGAAATTCACTGGAACATAAAACATCTCCTTTGACCTACAAAAAATACAGAAACAAACAAAAAAAAGGTCCAAGCTTTGAATTTTTCATCTAGATTATAAATTACTCCTCTCCCACTTCTAAAAATATGGGATCCTGGATCAGTCAGCTGCATAAAAAAATGCTGCCATAAATAAAATTCGTACCCAAACCCAAGTTTATATTCATATTTTTTCCATGGTCATGGGCACTTGGCCACTGGGATTAAATTCAGTCCGTTCCTGCTGTTCAATTTGCTCTGTTTCATATACCTCACACTGCTTGGCAGTGCGTTGAAGTCTGCGGACTTTGATCAGACCCATCTCTAAGCAAACTGAACATTGGATATATACTTCGTAGACTCAGTGCTGTTGTTTAGATGCTTCTGTGCTGAGCAAGCTGTCAAATGGAGGAAATTGTAAAGTGGTTGACCACTTCTCTTCTTCCAGGTGGCATGCAAGAGCCATTATTTTGTGTTGTGATCAGATTAATTTAATTCCCCAGTGAAACCTGAGCAATGTATTTAGTTCACAGTCCATTTGATGGTAGCTGTCTGCTTCCTTTTTTTGTTAACCACATTTAGGAAAAACAACAACGTTAAACTTCCTACATAAATGTCAGTGGACGCACTTTACAAATGTGAGTCTTAACAGCAGAAACCATAGCAGAAAACTATATAAGAAATGACAGTAAATGCACTTTAATTTTAAAAATAGACCAGTAGGACAATGCTAACCCCAAGAGAAATTTGCAGCCTTCTTCCTGTGAGTGGATTTGCCAATAAAAGCAACTAGGCAGTTCAATAAAACTAATTAAATTAATCTGTCATCCCCAGGGAACTTAAACAGGGCATGAAATAGGGAAACAGCGTCAATTCAGAGTTTTTTATTGATGTGTTGTGCTGAATCATTGGAAAGAATTGGTTGGGAAAAAAATTTGCAATTTTCTATTGATCGTAAATTTGGTAACTATCTCTATGTAACCTTCATTCAATATAGTATAAAATCAAATATCGTACAGAGCCCCTAAAACAGGGGTGCAAACATAATAGATTATTTTGGAAATAATGATAGCTGATCTGTTTTATGGATATTTGTTGTCCTTAGATCTCATTGGTATTTGCTATGCAAAGTACTTCATCTCCATTGACAGACAGAAAAGAAATTAGACACAAAGAGGGGAAATGACTAGTGTTTGTTTGTACAGTAGCTCACTGGCAGCACCAGATAAGGACAGAGGCATTTGGACTCCTGGAAACTTTGACAGCCCTTGAAAAATAATGCCTCCCTAATAGCAATTCTTTGTTGTTTTCTGTGATGCCTTTATTACTAAAGAATTTCTAAAGATTGTTTCAGATGGAAAAAGATGTATTTTCATTCTGTGGCATAACTTAGATTTTCTAGAATGTAGAAAAGGGAAATACTTAGTAATTTTGCTGTTGATACTTTGATACAGATTCCATCCTATAGTTGCATATTGGCTATGGTTGAATTCTGTAGTACTATAAAAAGCATGAATGAACTCTTGCTCTAGCTTATCACCTTGCCTTGAGAGGCATCAAAGTGTGCTAAATGCAGCTGTTGGCTAAGTTTCATGTCATTGCAGTTAGGTGAGGAAGCAATGTTAGTCCTCTTTTCCAGATGTGGAAAAGACACAAAGCAAATAATGTCAGAGATCAGAGCCATATAGTGGCTTAGTAGGACAATTAGAAAGAGAAATCAAGTGACCTCATTTCCAGTGTAATGCTGAACTCTTTATAGAATTGTGTGCTTTTCTGTGTCCAGTAAAAAAATCACATAGAAATGCCTACTTTCAAGGAAGTAGGTATTTCCCTTAAAAAAAAAAAATCAGGCCTTTTTGAAGATGCCTTAATGTCTTAATTATAGTATCCAAAATTGAGCATTTTTGAAGCTCTTGAGCTCTCTAATATTTTATTAATTTGTTCCCACCTGCTGTAATCTTTTTATATTATTTATTAAGAAAGGAATACTTTGTATGGAGATGGCAGATGCTTTTAATTATATACAATTCACTTGTTTCTTACAGTGCTTATCTACTTAATTGCTAGTGCTGAATTCTTCTAGAACACAAATACACAGAAGGTTTTCAAAATCAATTATATCCTGATTTGTTAGTATATCACCTGCTCATTTAAAGTGCTCCCAACATATGTATTTAATGTAGTTTCCTTGTGCTGAGGATGAATTTAAGCACATTTGTGGTTGCCTTGACTGTAAAAAAAGAAAAAAAAAAGCAAGTGTAACAAACACAGTGCTTATTTAAGTAATAAACTCAAATACATTCTGCTTCTTTTAGCTAAGGTTGAAAGTATGGCTCAGCATAGCCAAGTCTTAGAAAGAAGCATGGAGTTCCTGTACACTGAACTAGTATTCTCCCATTCGTTACAGTCTAATTTAAAGCTCTTCCTAAACTATCCCTCAAACACAATTTCGTTAACACTATTTCCATTCTGCAAAGGACAGCGTAGGTTTTCTGAAGCCATCAGAAGCAGGACCACCTTTATCAACTTCTGGAAAAAGTCTTCCAGCTTTTATATCCTGATACGCTGTCAAATTATAATTGCAAAATACTATCAGTTGTACAGCCTGTGCCTTTATGAAGCTGTTTTTTTCCCCCACCACATAAGCACTCTCTGTTGTTAGAACTAGAAATCTGATCTAGTATGTTGGCATTGCTTGGTGGGGATAGATACCACTTGATCCCTGATAGATATTAAGGGGTGTAGCTCCCTTAATAGAACTCTGCTGTTTAATACCAGCTGAGGATCTGCTCTAAGATTTCTGTCACCGTTTTCTGAATTTTTTAAAGATTATTTTTCATCATCATCTGTTAAAAGAAGCCAGATTTTGCTCATGCCAGACTGCTGAAATGGTCAAGTGCATATTTGCCTTGTTATTTAACTGACTGCATTATAATATTCAAAAGGAGAACGTATCTGGCAGCAGCACTGTTGAACCGTGGAAGAATAATACATATTTTTAAATGATCTGCTGGGGTGAAAGTGGTATAAACAGGAAATATTGCCACTTTTTCTAACACTGACACTATCTAAAGCACAACAGAGACATAGATATTGCTACAGATAAATGCTATATAAAACCAGAACATATAGGTTCCATTAAGGAAAAAGGGAGAGATACTGATACAGTAAAAGAACAGTTAAACTTTTGAAAATTAAGAGCTGAGTTAGTTTTGAAGAAATGCTGCTGTACATTAAGCTAAAGCAGGTGTATGAGAGTGGCTGAAATATACTTGAGAGTTCGTCTTCCCTCTGAAAGAATACGTACAAAACACCCTAGTTTTTAAACATGCTACAGTAAGGGAAGTATCCAAAAATGGCTGTCAAAAGTAATAGTTGGGAGTTAAGAGTTTACCCTTTTAAGTCAGAAATAGTCCCACTGAAGTTACTTGTCCCAGTCCATGGAATATGTATTTATCCTAGCTGAGGACATGGTGTAGTGAAATTTCCTTAGGAAATCGGCATTACTGAGAAATGAATCAAGCCCATATTAGTGATTATAGTAAAAGCTGACCTTTTTTTAAGGAAAAAAAAAAGGTAAACAATACTTTTTGCTGATTATTTGTCATTGAATCAGAGTGAGATCAAAGACCTTAGGGGAAAAGGCTGCATCAGCTGAATCTCTATTCTGATGTAAAGAGGAAAGAATTCCATAGGCATAAGTGAGTTACACTGGGGAAACACTGCAGTGAATGAAGGGGGATTCAGCAGCAAAAATGCCCTTGTTAATTGGAGGTGAAGCATAGAAACGGAAGACCACAATGTTTGACATACTGGACTTTCAAAATGTGTTACAAGTATTAATTTGCACACTTAGGCAAGTAAGTTGCTGTTTTGTCTGCTACATAGATTGAGTTACTTTGACAGAAGAGTTCTGCTGCTCAGTGCTGCTGCAAGATCACTGTCATTGAAATTAGAGAGGGTTTTGGTTGAGTAAGATTGTAATGGAACTTCAGGAATTCAGATAGCTAGGGGACAAGAAATTCAGATGCTGAGGGCTGGCAGATAGGATATATATCTAAGGAACATCCACTGCCTTTTTGGGTGGCAGCAGGGTGCTAGGCAGGATGCCCTAAGACTCTCAAAACAGCACTACATAACAAAGTTTATGTGCCTGAATTGCACCTGGATTGCTCTTATGGACAGGCAAATAGGATCCTAATACTGAAATACTCCAGGTATTTACTGTATGGGATACTTGGGCTTTTTGTCCTGAAAAGTTGGACGAACTGCATTGATTTACAGAGATTTATGCATTTAAATACATGGAAACAGGAAGATAGCTCGAGAATGTAAATCAGAGAGGTTTTTCTAGGCTAAGTGACTTTAAAATAAAACACTGTTCTCAGCTGGGCAATATACATGCAGAGGGAGGCTGCATGTTTTGATTGGGTTACTGCAGAAAATCTGGAAAATCAGAAAATCTGATTTGATTGAATTATCAAAAAGAAATAGAAGGCTTTAAAAATTATCTTCCCAACAAATTGGATTTTCAGCCTTGAAACTTGTTTTTCCTTCTTACAGCTTAGCATTTAGAGTAAATGAACTCAGCACCACACAATGGTTTACATAGTTGCAAATAGGTACAGGTACTTCTCCTACCATATGTTATGGTCTTTTGAACATCTCAAAGGGATATTTTATAGGAAAATTTCAGTGACAGGGTTTGTTCTTGTTTTAAAATGTGGCTGTTTGCTGATGATGTGTTTGAAGAATGGAGGTAGTGAATGAACATGGAATTTGTACTTGTGACCTCTGTTCAAGACAGTTTTTATGCTACTGTGAGTAAAATTATTTTTTGTTCAGGAGCCCTGGAAAAAGGTCACTGTATTATTTGAATCCCAGGTTTTCCATCAAAGCATGACTTGGAAAGGATTTAAGGGATTCACAGGCCTTCTGCTGGCCCTCAGTCCGGCATTTTGAGGACAAAGAAGTAAATTGGAATTTACAATCGTAGCTTTGCTGTGTTACTATTTTTTTTAATAGTTAAAGGGGCAGGGGCCTGTTTCTCATTCTCACTCAATTTTTATTTTTGGAATGAATTCATCAAATTGAAAAAAGGCAGGAAATACCTGGTAGTTTGTATTTTTTTGTCCAGTGTATTATCCCAAATCAGGTTTTCTACAGTATGTTATTGATTGCTGTGTCTGATCTGGCTTTGAAATGTTTCAAACCACGAGACTTTTGTCATTATTCTAGGGCTACTATTTCATCTAACAGATTTCACTGACAGGAAGTTTTTCCTGGTAAGCCTGGTAGCTCTCTTCTCTGGCTTTGTGATAAGTGACTCCATTATTCTTTGGAATATGTGGGTGATCAGTGGACATTTTCAAAAGATTCCCTTCCAAACTGGGAAACAAGGAGAATTTTAAACAATATAGAGGATAGGTAGTGGAGGAGAAAAAATTGTCAAGCTGGATATGCTTTCTGATAGAAACGTTTCTGAAGTCTTGTCATGGTTCCAGCTAGGATGTAGTTAACTTTTTGTGAGCAGCTGGTGTAATGCTATGTTTTGGATTTGGGATGGGAATAGGGCACTGGTGTTTTTGATTGTTGTTAAGCTCTCAAGACCTTTTCTGCTTCTCACACTGCCCTACCAGCAAGCAGGCTGATAGGGCAGAAGAAGGAGAAGATGACACAGCCAGCACAGCTGAGCACAACTGACCAAAGGGCTTTTCCATACCATGTGACATCATGCTCAGTATATAAAGCTGGGGAAAGAAAGCAGGGGAGATGTTTGGAGTTACGGTGTTTGTCTTCCCAAGTAACCATTACATGTGATGGAGCCCAGCTTTCCTGGAGATGGCTGAACACCTGCCTGCGGATGGGAAGCAGTGAATGAGTTTCTCGCTTTGCTTTGCTTGCGTGCACAGCTTTTGCTTTACTTATTAAACTGTCTTTATCTCAAGCCATGAGTTTTTCCTCACTTTTACCCTTCTGAGTCTCTCTATTGCAAATGGGGGAAGTGATCAAGCATCTGCGTGGTTTTAGCTGCTGGCTGGGGTTGAACCAGGACAAGTCTGCAACACACTTTTCCATGACACACAATTATAGTGGCTACTACTCTTGAGAGGCTCAGATTTACTTTTCTAGAGACCTAAGCTGGCTTGTTATTTCATTGTTAGGGTACTGACAGTGGAATTCCTAAAAAGTAACACTGAAAAACTGTCTGCAGAGTGAATATGTGAATCTCTCCATCAGTTCAGCCTTCTGCTTCTGCTACTTTTTGTTGTGTTTTTATCCCTTATTTTGGACTTTTGTCACATGTTGAAAAGGTCAGTGTTGTACATCTGGGTCTTGGCAGGTTGAGAACTATGCCTGTGAGTAATGAGTCAGTTATCACTTAGTCAGAGGATCCCTCTGCCTTCCCCCTTGCTGGCTTGAATGTGGTCCTTCCTCCTTCCTCTCCTCTTTCAAAAGTAAGGACAGAAATGATTTAAATTCAGAATGCTGTCAAAAGAATTCAGCTGTTACATTTCTCTGCAGATTGTAGTTTCTTTATATTTAGAACAATTTATGTGTGGGTATTTTTTTGCTAGTATTTTTTAAGATCGTGACTGTTACTGCTTCAAGAGAGCCAATTAAGTGATGTATGGATTGAGAAACTGTAGGTATCAGTAGTTACGTTGGACATCTGAAGGTGGATCTTACTAGCTCTGAGGGACTGTGTTTGAGGCCAGCAACACAGTGTTTGATTAATCTCCCCCCCTCCAGTTTATGTGGCATAGCTTCATTATGCACATGGTTGCACAGCTGATGCTCTGTCCGCAGCATGCATTTCACAACTGCTTTACGTTGCTTAGACTTTTTTTTTTTCTGAATTTTTCTTCACTTGCAGTCATGAATCTAGTATCACATTGCAGTTGTGAATGTTTCATCAAATATAATGTTTACTATTCTATAACCCAATAACTCTGCAATGGTCTTAACCAGAAAAAAAGATTCTGGCAGCAGTTTATGGTGGATTTCTTAGGAAAAGGGATAATGCTTCTAACTGTGTCTAGGGTTGGTAAGTGGCACATAAATAGTATGAATGTACTTGATTTCTTATTAGCTCGTTTAATCTGACTAGCTTTTTAACTGTGACAATAGCTCAGCTGTCCAGAAAGTATATAAACTAATAAAATAAGTTTGTCACCTCATGTGGTATTCAAGACAGGCATGGGCTTGTGCAAGAATATAATGTTTATTCAGAGCCTATTGGCTATATGAATTATGTTGCTGATCATACCAGTTGATAATGCCTTTTGTGTCTCTGTTGATCTGGCTGAGAAAAGTGTACGGCTTCCAGAAGCTCTTTCTCACTTCTCATACATACAGGCTCCTGATGTACGCAGGGTCCTCAGTCCCTATTGTTACTCTGTAGGTCTCCACATGTTTGGCTACGTAATTTGCTAACACACGCAATACCCTAAAATACACTAGTATGCTTTTGTGGCTGGTCAGTCTTTGATATCAAACTTGTCAGTTCTTAGTATAAAACAGGAAGTCCATCCTGTTTTACCACTACAGTAACAAAAGCTTGAAGCTTTTTAGCTAGTCATCTAGTTCTTCCTACAAAGTAGGATGACAGTAAAAATATCTTCAAATAGTGGGTGACCATTTTACCTGTCAAGAATTTAAAAGAGGGTTTCCTGTGTGATACTGCTTCATTTCCACAGCTTGAAAAAGAGAGTGTGTAGGAAGAAGAGATTGCCCATATGTACTGCTGTTTCCAAATATTGTTTTAGGAAAGTACTTGCTAAAAAAGCAGGGAGAAGACAGATGTTGTATCAAGAGACCTGGGATTTAGGAATTATTCGGAGGATCCATCTGTGGTCTGAGCATAAAATCTGTTTGCTAGATTGCTCTGGTCTGGTGCAATTTACTTTCTATGGACCTTGACTTTTATGAGTGCGGCCTTTAGGTTATGCCCAGACTCCCATCCCTTTCTATGCGTCATAGTAACTGCAGCACAGAGCTGTCCCTGAGGATTAATAATTGTTTGGTGGATGGCTCAACACAGTAACCCCAAGGGCATCATTAAAACTCTCCACAAGAATTACTTCAATGCCTGTAACCTATAATTATGCTTTAGAAATGCACTGCAGTGTTTCTTATTTTTACAAACTAGATTTTTCAAACTAAACCCAAGAAACTCTGTTAAATGAGCACTTATTTTTCATTAAGAATATGTGGTGTGAAGTTCATTTGAACTGATTGTCCTATAGCTGCTCCATTTTTATAATGGGACTTTTAAAATAAAAAGTCTTGCATTTTTATTTTGGCCATGATTAGTATATTTTTTGCCACGTTGTAGGAAAAAAACCCTATTCAGCATGGGTTCAGAAGTCCAGACTTCCATGCACATACCTGTTCTGATCTGTAATCAGCTCCTAGATCCAGTCTGTACTATTGAGATTTCATTTGATGATCACCTATCTGTATCCTAATTCTGCTGGCTGCTGCATGCTCCATGGACCTGCCTGGTAGGGCAGTCAGAAGCACTAATAGTTGTCTTAACTTTGCTCTTGTTGTCCAAGGAGTTGTTAAAGGTCTGAAAGATGTCACAAGTTGTCACTGAAGGACTCAGTTCTGTTTCTGAATACTTCCCTATTTTCAGTGAGGGCCCAGTTAGCTGCTATTGATGTATAAAATAAACACAAGAGAAGTTATTCTAATCTTCCATCAATGCATTGGCAAAACATTTTTCCAGTCTGTCTTTCAAGACCAAAGGAATCCCCTAAGGGAACAAACCCTGCTTGAACATCTGTGTTTAATCTTTAATCTCAGGACCCAAACTTCTGGTGGTTAAATATCACTGGCGTACTGCTGTTTGTTAGTCTGATCCCAATTTCTTGTAAAATTTTCCCACCCAGTCAGACTGCTCATATAGGGAGGAAAGCAAATTGGTAATAAGCTAAGTCAAGAGCATGCTATAGTTGTTAAACACTGAAAGCAGCAGTGCCTGAAGAAATGAGCTCAAATGAGGTGTTTTGCTAACTAAAGATACAGGGGCTAGGTTACAGTCAGTACATTTCATCACATGGTCCTGGACTGATGGGATTCTAGCAGTGGTGCCCATGGACAGCCAAGAGCTCTGTGGGTGCTGGCCCTGGGCGGACTCACAGATGGTATCAGTATCAGCTCTGACAAGAACTGCCAAGGCTCACTTCTGTACTTGACAACATGGGCGTTTGCTGTAATGGCTGTGAGGTTTGCACATGGGGCACGCGTTTGGGCTGATAATCATTGTAAACAGGGTGATACCAAGATATTGAGGCAGAAAATACAAGAACTACTCCATTTTTGGATCAGATCATCACTGTACTATGATCAAAATCAGAATCCTTTCCTGTGCTTGATAAGAAGGTACACTTTCAGTTAGGTATGTGAAGGAACATGTGCAGTTGAACTGCTTAAGATATCAAGCGATTTTGTGAACACAGTTCTCACATAAGCAGTTACTGGACTTCTAGACATGTAAGTGTTGGGAGTGTGTGTTGGTGTGTTGGTGGGAATAAGGAGGGGTTTCTGCTTTTAATTCTAAAAGTGTACATCTAAAATAGCTCTACTGAGTACGTGTAGTTATTATGGGATTTATAGTGGTGTCGCAAAGAAGAGACTCTCTTCATGTGTGTTGATGTTTGGAGTGCCAGATGAAGGCACAAATGTTATGTGCCATTTTGTGAAGAGAGCATTCAGAGAGCATTTAAACAAAGTTTTAAAATAAAAACTGAGGTGTAACCTTACTTACAGTCTTGGGTTTTGGGGGTATTTTCAGCTCTCGGGTTATTTTATCAAGTTTTCTGTATATTGCATAAGCTTTTGAGACAATGAATTATTCAGTGTTGAGGAACAGGTGATACTCTGTGCACTTAAAGTTCGAACTGCATATTCAGTTTTATGACAAAGATTGCAAAATACATGTATATGATGCACATGGAAGCTCTGAGTGTGAGAGGAAAAGTCAGTGTGTAAAATAAGTCAATATTAGATCTAATGAAATTAACATTTTTCTTTTTCTTGGATAATGCATTATGTTATCTGATCTGGTGCGATTCTCCTTGCAGAGGAAGAGGGGAAGACAATTCAAGGAAGTAAAGTGGACTCCCTAAGAAAAACATTTTCTACTTCTGAATTATCAAACAGAAATAAACAGCATTGCTCACCTGGAAGAAGCAAAGAAATGTGGGTGTCTCTTCCACCACAGATACCAAATGAGAATGAGGTAATGAGTTAACATTTGTCCACGTGGACAAGCACCACATTCAAACAGATGAAAATTTGGGGAGATATACTGTCCAAATGTTAGAAGCTAGTGGTATTTATCCCATCTGAGGCAAATATTTAAAATACTACCTAAGTGTGTAATGCTTACAGAGGCACCTGCAGGGATCATGTTTGGCAGTGGCATTTGCTCTACTGAAGAGCTGCCATAATCTGACTAATAAGTAAGGCACTCTGCAAGGACCTGTGTAACGCTTTCACTGAAGACTGCAGTTAACAGTAGAGGTTGGGAAAAAGGAAAAAGTCTTGAGAGCATGGATCCCAGCATGCAAAGATTTATTTTGTTTCTTGGGGATTTTAGCAAGTACTGAATTCTGTGTTACTAAAGCTAGATTTCTTCAGCTACCTAGAGTAAACAGTAGGCAGGCCAGAAGCTTTTTTAATCTTCTGAAACATATGACATTAGGGATTTAATGTGTAGGGCCAGGAGAACAACAGACATCATCTGGTTAAGAACTGCCCTCCTGCCTGAATAACAAATAACTAAGCTGTGATCTAGTCTGTACTCAAAGATTCCCTTCATTAAACTTTTTATTGAAAAAGAAGTAGCAGGTCATTTTGTGCAATACCCAGAGCACCTAAGTGCCTTCAAATGATGGGCCTGCCAGGCCTCGGTCAGAGAGCCCAAGCTGTTATTGTCCTCCCTATTAGCACATGCTTTTGAGGTGGAATCAAGCAAGGCTTTTAAAACAATCACATTCTGTCAGTTGATTGTATAATAATAATAATGACAAGAATCTTTTTGCCATTTTTCTCATGAAGAATATGGTTGCCTCATTGGGATAGACTGCCTTTGGGTGTCGTACTTTAGCCACTTTGAATTGGCTTTCTGCCTTATAAAGCAATGTGCAACTTCCTTTATCCTTTATTTAATGGAACATCTTAATACTTGTTGCTACAGAAAAAAGTTTCAGGCATGGCTTCACATTTTTGTCACATCAGCAGTTTAAGAAACAAATACAGTAATAGTAGAATGCATCAGAAAAATTGCTAGCGTTGTAGCAGGAGGAGGCTGTAATGCATTAAGTTGGCCACTGTAACCTTTAAGCCTGCCCTAAGGAAAAGAAAGAGGGTAAAAACTGCTATTGAAAACAATGCTTCTGTTCTAAATGCCTCTTTTTAGGAATGTTATGATTACTTGCACTGTTGTGCCAATTGATTAAGTCTGGTCCTGTGTAGGTTTTCAGAGGATTACCTGCATACTTTCTGTTTTCGGGAGCAATACATTCAATTTTTAAAAAGAATTAAATACAATGGATCTGTATGTGGAAATCGGGAAGAGCTCTGACTGTGATTTTGGTTCTGTTTCATGCATATATATATTTCTGCCTATCTATCAACAGACAGTGATGAATGAGAGCTGGAAAGCTGGTGGCTCACATGGAAATGATCTCAGTCTGTCTGAAAGAGTGAAGGTGAGGTTATCTTTGATTTTCTTCAAAGTGGGGATTATGAGTAGGACATGACTGATTTTTGCTTTATTTATTTACAAAGTACTTACAATTTGTTGATGTATCTTTCCCATTTGTGGGAAAAAAGGATGAGAGCATCACCATCCAAAATCTTTTTCAAATGTTAACAAGTATGTACTTTTAAAATGTAAAGGTTATGTAAGTGTTGATGAGAATGGTGTCAAATCAGGTTGGAAAAATTATGTAAGACCATCTCTAATTACTGCATGGAAACACAGAAGACTACCCAGTGCATACAGTAAATCCTCCATGGTAACACTGTTTACACCTAGGCTGGTAAAGGCTTTTCACTATCACCGTATGAATCTATTCAGAGTGCTACCTGAAATAAGAAACGTCTTTTCTTGTGGTATGTTTTAGATAGTTTAGACAATTTTGAAGGGTCGTCAGCCTGAAAAAATAGTAGTGCAATGTCCCGGATGAAATACTAAAAATTTAGTAATTCTTAGCTTTTTTATTTTCCATTCAGTTTACCATTGGTATCAAAACAGAAGGATCAAGCTCTACTTTGCTTACAGCATGTATTGCCTCTCTGCCATATGCAGTGAGCTTGCAGAACCGCAGAGTAACTTATCATGTATCTTTTTCCTATCAACATATTTTACTTCTCCATCTTCCAACTAAGTTCCTGAAGAAGTTGCTGTACATCTTGAGCTTCTTTCCCATCACTGTAATTGATAGGCAGTAATTTTGGCAGCAATTCTTTGCCTGTACTTAAAAGAATTTCCTTTCAGTTACACATTTCAAAGAAAACTCATGTGCTTTCTTGGAAAAATGCAGGGGAAAATGGAGAAGATGAAGGAGACAATGTAATGCTTTTTTGCTTTGCTCTAGATTATACTATAAGAAATGGAATTAATACATTTTAATCTATTCTTCAATTTGGGTGGCAGGTGGACAAGTACTTAGATTTGGAAGATACAGACACAGATGAAGAGACATGCAGTGGTAGGTTTCCCGCCAGCTTCATATTCACTATCATTGTCTGTCTTTGGATGCAAGTGTATGGACATTTTTTACAGCGACGTTTCTCCTCTAAAAAAGATGTTCTTCCTCAGTTTTTCTATTGCTAGAAAATTCCCCAAATTCCCCAAATTAAAGTACTTACTTCTTCACTCTAAGAGGTAATGAGATAATAAATATAAGCAATATTTTTATACTGTGTCCTCGTGAGCAGGTTTTATTTTTCAAGATTTTTCAGAATTACAGAACACTTCTTGTTAGCAATGTTTCTACATTTTTCTGCCCTTGTGTTTTGTATTGAAATTATTTTGATTACAGAAGTTTCTCCACAAAGCAACGTGGGTGCTAAGAGAAAGTTCTGTAAAGTGGAAATATTTAATGGAAATGTCGCTACCTATTAAAATGATTTCATCCTGGGCTTAAAATAAGTGAGAATAATTTTTAATTCATGGTGAACTTCCTTAAGAATTCTAATTATGAGCATTTTGAGTTGTGTTGAACTGTTTCATACATCTATAATAATTTTAACTCTCCCACCTCCAAAAAAGGAATAGAAGCCTAGTGTCCATAGTTATTTGTCTATCACAGGTGCTTTTGTGGTCTTTATTACCACCAGAATTGATGAACTTTTAGTGATTAAATATATTTTCCTCATGTATACGTGTGACTGCACAAAGAAACCAAGCCATACAGTTTAAGGGATTTTCCTAAGGTCACTGAAACAAGCTGTTACAGAGCAGGACTTTGGTCCTCAGTTCCTTGGTTATTGCTGATTAATCTGTCTGTCTCTAATCCATTAAAGATTTGATTAGTCTTTCCTTTCTGTATGTGCAGAATTCCTATGAAGTCTGAGGGCTCAGAGACTTTCAGTTGATGAATATTTGGAGCTTGACTGTAACTCATAAGAAAATAATAAACCAACATAAGTCAGGTTTACAGCAAGTATTCTTTCTCCAACCTGGGCATTTCAGGAAGCGGGGAGTAAGACAGCAGTCCTATATCAGGTATAGACATCAAAGGTTTCTTTTGAGTGTAGTGTTCATATGTGCCCATTTTTCCCTTTGTAGGACATTGTTCTGGGTTTACGTCTTAAATTCTGGTAATATCTATTGAGCTCACTGGTGGAAGCCTAAACCCATATTTCACTTGCATCATAATGAAATGAGAATTGTCTATATCTAGTTCATGAAAGTATTGTTAGATATCTCTAATTCAAAACGGGCCACAAATTGGATGATGAGAAATATGCCCAACACTAAAATACCAAGCAGGGCAGTGAGGAAAGAAGAATTCTGCCAGAGCTTGAGGATTGTTCACCACTTTCTGGACTGTGCCAGACCTTGCCTCTCTCCAGGTTTTTCTATGTGTTTGTGTGTATGCAAGAGTAAATGTTAATGACATACATTTAGAAACTCCTAGTAAAACAGACTGCATTTGAATAAGATGAGAATTACAAAAATTATCATCTGCTTGTACTGTCTGAATAGCACTTTATGCAAGCCACATTGGGGAAACCTTTCAGTTAGTGCTTTTATCTGTGATTATATAAACAATAAACATAACATTATACCAGCACTACTGTCGATTATCAGTGTGCTAACTACTCGCTTTTTATGTGACATTTGATTTGGCTTTCAATCTCTGCTCTCCTCAGCTCTTCCCATAAGACAGCACTCCTTGCACAGACTGCCTCAGTGCAGAAAGAAGTCCTATCAACTCCTAAGCAGTCAACAGTGCTCACTAAGAACACTGAGCATTTGGATTGTATTTTATAACATCAAAACATTGCATAGCTGGAAGCTAATTATTCTTTCTAAACTGTGTAAGGAAGGTGAACAGCATCCGAATTTATATCTGGGAAACCCACAGCCTGGGTCTTGCCCAGGGCTTCTTCAGTGGAGATAGTTATTGAGTCAAGATGAAAACTTTCCCCTTGACTTCTAAGTGCAGAAAATAGGACTTACAGTTTGATAGATGTCTTACATGTCAAAATCCACTTGATAGACTTCATAATAAGAGGTATAATCTTACTCCTGTAGAAACCATAGCAACAAAATGCAAATTAAAGTATAAAATGATGTTGCTTCTATTGTTTGTAATAATAAAGTAATAGAAAATAATGTCCATATTGACCACCTTAATAAAGGATTAATTTTGAAGAATTCCAGTTAGTGTATAAGTAAGGCAAAGTGTGACACAAATTTGAAAGACATTCCGTTGTTGGCCTTTTTAAATGCTGCCACCTGTATGTCAGAACAAAGGACGGATTTAAGACTTCATAATGGTAAAACAAGCTAGGACGCCCAGTGAAAAACGTCATACTTTGCTAGTATAATTACAACAAGCTTTTATCTCTACTTGTTATTCAGTAGCAGTTCAGTATCTGCACTTCATTTAGCTTTAAAGGGCAGATCAGTTAGCAGAGTTAGCAACTATACATTAATACAATAAATATTCACCCTTAAGAGGAAGTGGCTCAAAGTTGACAGTGTGAAAAGCGTGATAGAAAATAGGTGTTAAAACATCTTATCTAAATCAATGCTTTGTGGGAGATGTCCTGTAAGAATCATTCTAGTGTTTTTTTTTCTCTTTTTTTCATTCAACTATTTTTCTAAGTCCAGTGTCTTTTAAGGTGTGAATGAATACAGCTGCTTCTTACAAAAAAAGAAAAAGCAGCCCATAGATTTGGCCAGTGTACAAATTCATTGTAGCTGTTTTCATTAGACAGCACTGAGCTAAAAGCCTGAAACCAGTGCTTTGCATTGTGGGACTTTGGCACAGTAAACATTATTGGCAAAGTAAAATTGCTGCCCTACACCATAGCTTTAATGCATCATGTAGAGACAACGTGTATAGTGGACTGTTTAATCGCTCTTTCTCACTGAATTTAATCTGTAACTGTTAGTAGCTTAAGGCAACAGTAGAGATGATCAGGCTTTCTCCAGGGACGGATGCAGAATGCTTAGTACCTATGGTTTGGCAACAGAATTCCTTTCCAGGACTGGTGACAAATTGCTTGCTGCAGGGCTCGAAGGATAGTTGGGTAATAATAGGTAATATTTGTATAAAGTACAAAATATGTAAAAAGCATATCTGGAGACCTTCAGTGTGCTTTTTTTAAATACAAGAGAAAATTAAAATAGGACTAATTAAATGTATGGGTGAGGCTGCATAGGCAAGGATATGAGAGTCTCATCCTAATCTGTCTCGGAGCCCTGAGGTACTATAAACTTGTCTTTTCAAAGTCCCAGTTCTCTGTAACCCCACAGAGGTTGAAGACAACCCAAGTGACTCAGTTACTTTGAAGCTGATGACAAACATAACTATTTGATTATTTAAATAATTCTTTAGGCAAGTTATATCAATTTCTGTTATTTTCAATAGTCTGTGCCTTTCCATTTATATTTTGAGGCTATATTTATGTCCAGAAAAATCAGGCTGAGGAAGAGGATTCAGAGTTAAATTCTGTGGATTTTTGCAAGTATGGGGCTCCCCCAGCTGATGAATCTTTTTTTCAGCTCCAGTCCCTGCAATCCATTTAACGCCTCAAGATGATTTCTCACTAGTTAGCTCTTCAGGACTAGCAGCCTGAAGGCTGAGAACCAGGGGAGACAGCAAAATTTAGCTTTGAAGCTTTTTTCATTATCACTACCTCCCTCCTCAGCTCCCCATCAACAGCATTTTTGTGAATTGTAGTGTCTGAAAGTGGTAGAACCTGTGTTAGTGTATCTATAGCTGGGCGTCATTTGGCTACAGTAAATTTAGATTTAGACAAGACTTTGAACTTCTTCACTCTTGAAAGTTCAAATCAGGTTCGTGCCAATAGATTCTTTTTTTCTATTGTTATAATTAATGTCAATGGTACACAGCGAGCAAAAAAAACCCAACTCAGCAGTGTTCAAAGATGTAATAGTCACTTCCTGTGGGTCTATTGTGTGTGTGTGTGTGGGAAGGTACTAAAGAACCAAAGAGAAGACAACTACCCAGTTTCCAAATACGCCCTCATTAAAGTGTGCTGGACTTGAGTAAAATCATCAGAGTTCACTGCCTTATCATCCAGGAAGTTGATTCTTCATGGTATGAGGAGAGAGAGGTACATTTCAAAATCTCTTCTCAGATTTTTGATATTACTGCCTGCTCGGTTATCTCCATAAATGGTGCCGTTGGCAGTATCCAAGGCTTTCCTGTTGCTAATTAATCACCTCCACAGAGAACATAATTAGCAGCTTAATTAGGATCATCATCCACTAGTGCCGTAGCATCAGCCTAAACCAGCTGTGAGGTACTGGCTAGAACTTACAATAGCCTGCAGTTCCTTTGGGAGCTCCCACTGAGAAAGAGGACTGTCAAAACTCCCTAATTTTTCTCTCTGAAGGAGTTTCTTGATTAAAAATTATCAGGGAAAGCAGCGTTTACCGATTAGACTTTCATGTGCTGTCACACAGCCAGGATAGAGACAAAGCTCATTTCTGGAATGTCTACTGGCAAACAAAGGTTGATTACCACATTCTTATGGGGTGATTGAAGGGAATTTGAAACATTGTTTGCATTACTAATGAGCCTTAAAATAGTGGAATTGACATTCTGAGTATGACAAGCACTTCTTGCTAAAAGCAAAAATAAATTTCCTTCTGTTGTCCTAATTTTTAAGAGCTTTCTAAGCCATTGCCAGACTGTTGCATAACAGTGCTTCCTCCTCATCTCCTCTCCGCAGATTGGTCTGTTGGGCAGGGGGAGTTCTTAGTACAGAAATAGTCAGTGTTTATATCAAGAGGTAATACAAACCTCCTGATGTCCAGGCTTTCCTTCCTTCAGTGAGGGTATATATTTAGGGTGCAAGTTTGAAACAATAGCAGAAGATGCCATTGCCTTTAAATGAGTATTTGCATCTTCCTTCTGTCCTACAAATAGTTTTGACCCAAGTTAGGAAAAGTGGAAGAAAGCAGTTGCAGAGCATGTGAAGACATAGCATGTATACCTGTGGACTGCACTGTTCTCTTCAGAAAGCTTTCTCATATAACTGATCCAGAATAAGATCAGATGCTATGCTAAGAACAAGTACTGAAAGCACATAGAGATAGATATAAGCAACCCAAGAGAAGGGGGATGAAAACCGGCAAACACTTATGTGTGAGTCATGAACCAAAAGACAAAAAAGAAAGGGGGAATGAGATACCCAAGGGAATGAATTCAGCTCTTTTTTAAAGAACATTCTACTTTACAAGTCCAAAGCCCTGCTGGCTTTGAAATAGTACACAATTCCTTAAAGAAAACTAAATGAAGAATTCGATCGTGGATTTTTTATGAAGGCCTAGCTAGGAAATCAGTATTTTCAAATGTAGATTTACAGGAGAATGAGAGTAACGCCACTACTGTGGTAAGTGTGCATGTGGAGATAAATCACCACTTCTTCCTTTTCACCCTGAATCTGTGTACCTTCTTGTTGGTTCCATTAACTAACATTTAAGCAATGCTTTGAAAATTTATTCTGAGCATTCAAGAGGAAATCAAGCTACTGAAATGTAGTATAAAGCTGTAAAGAAACTTGTATATCCGGCAGAAAAAAAGAGTAGGTAGATTTACATAATCCTTTGACTAAACTGCAAGACATATGGTCCCCTTAAGTTCCTTCATAAAAACATTACTGAGACAAGATGGACACATCTGTGCTGTAGCAGAGCAGCGATTGATTCATATGAAAAGATATTTGTAAACCTAAGGCATATCCTTCTGAGCTGTCACAGAAAGCAAATCCACTGTTCCTAGTATGAAAGTTTTTCTTAATTATGTAATGGAAAAGTGATTCAGAAAGTCTGTGCATTTGTGAACTGTGGACCAAATCCTGCCCATTTGGAAAGGTTATATGTTCCTGTGTCCCAGATGTAGGGATGTCCTTTCAAGTACCACTTTTTGGAAAGCTCAGGGAGGAACAAACATCTGTGAAATATCCTTGCACAAGAGAGTCATCTAGCACTGTAATGGGGAATATTAGTAATTCTACAGGGTATTTTTACTTAACGTTTCAGGAGAGTCATGTTAAGATGCTTTGGAAAGATTCTTTATACCCAATGTATAGGTGGTGCAACTTCAGCAAAAGAGAATTGAATGAGACTGCCCAACTAATCAATGGCAAGACCAGGATTCAGTCTGATATTTTGTAACTTTTACTGCAGACATCTCTGCTCAGGACCTTCCGTCTTTTTTATGAAAGAGATGAATCTAATCCCAGGTGTTCTCTTGAGTTTAGGAGCATCTACATCCAGATTTTTAATTCAGTGTCCTCAAGAAAGAAAAGCTACCTGTTTTCAACCAAGTTTGATTTTTCCTTGGTATAGTATATTTTATTATCTAGATAGCTGCCTATATTAGATATTACGCAACAATAAGTACAGCACACTTTGACTAACAAGCTTCTTTCTGCCTGTGTCTGAGCACCACAGGATTTTAAACAGGGTTTTGCTAATTTATACATTGAACAGAAGGGTAAAGTTGATTATTTTTTATTCAGCAGGGACATTAGTTCTCCCAGGAGAGGTGGAACAGACAGTGACTTACTGTACATCCTTTTTTGATAAGCCTATTCAACTGAAGTTCAGAACTTTGTCAGTTCCACAGCCACCAGACAGCAAAGCCCAAGAGGTATGAGGTCAGAGTTATTTATTTAAACACTGGGGGCTTGTTTTTTTTTTTTAACCTGTTGACTTCTAATGTTGTTTCCGCAAGAACAGATGGATATAGATGGACTGTGTGAAACCGCTGAGTTAACAAATTGCATTATTAATTTTTAAATTATTAGTGAATTCTTAAATACATTAAGAATTGAGATAAACACTAATAGAAAGGTACACACTGCTACTATATAGTCCTACTTTTTCAAAATGTGTACTCCAGTACTTCAAACTGTATGTGGGCTTTTTAGTATTTAATTGTTGTAACTCACAGAATATTGACATAAACTCTTGCACTTCCTGACCTTTTACCAAAAAAATATTTACATAGAATGATGGGCCATTTAATTTTCCAGTGATCTCATGATCTTACAACATCCTACAGTTCTCACTGGGCTGAATATAAGAACTATCTTCTGCAACAAGGACGTAGTGAATGATCCCTTTAACATGACATTTAAAAGAAAAAATGGTTTTAGAATATATTGTGATCAGAATCAGGATTTGTCCTCTTGAAAATGAGTGGTAGCAAGATGCTGCTGAGGATCTGTATTGTCTAGGTCTGGTGTGGAGGGGTTTGCATTATGGAGTACGAGTCTTTTAATCAGACAGAGTCAATACAAGCTTTAATTTAGAATTGCCATTTTCCCTCAGAATTTCCATTCTTTTCAAACTGGAACAGAAGGTGCGGATTGCTCACAGGCTTATTTTAAGTCATTAAGCTTCCTATCCAAATAGTGTGAGCATTAACTTTTGGGAATGTTTTTATTGCAGAGCATTCTTCACCACTCTTTTCTCCTGCCTGATCACTGTAACAGAAGCTGAAGTTAGCTTCCAGCTAAAATGGGCCAGTTTTGATTGTTTCATATGCTTATTGATGTCCCATGAGGCGTCAGTCAAGTTTATAAATGACGCGTGACCAGTGAAGGATTGATGTTATCGCAGTGCATATGGTGCCTCCTTTCCTGAGCTCAACTGTGTTTAGTTCTTTGCAGTAGACTCTTTCCTATAAGGGACAAGTTTGCTTTGGGAAAAAGTAAATGTTCTAAAATGACCTTTCGAGCTTTAATACCCACCACTCTGTGAATAAAATACTCACTCTTTTCCCTAAGGATTGACATAGTTCAAGGGTTTTGCCTTGAGAAATATCCATTGGCACAAAAAAAACCCGAACTAGAATGAGGTTTTATAGTTTTCTCATTTGATAACTTCTGTATAAAACCAAAGAAGAAGGAGGATTGTAGCAGCCTGAAGTGTTTGTGTATGACTCTTTAAACTATAATTCATGAAAAATAGATGAAGATCCCACTGCATGCAAAATTAATTTACATTTGAGGAAAAGCTGGGTTATGAAAGAAAAACTAAGTATTATTACATTGGTTAAGGCTTGCTGCATTTTTCAAGAAGAAACACGATTTTCACATCTGTTTGGTTGGTGCCAGGCTCCTCAGGAGGAAGGCAGTCTTCCCTCTAAATTATACACATATTTGTGCCTTCATCTAGATAATATAACTGTGGCCTGATATTTAGAACTGTCAGGACTCAACAGTCCATTTTAAAATCACTCGGTGCTTCAAATTGTCTATTACCTTGAAAATAAAGTCTTGCCCTGCTTGTGGCAGGACTTGTATAGAAAAAGAAAAAGATTTTCCCTGGAATAGAATGATAGAATCGTTTTGGTTGGAGAAAGCCTTTAAGATCATCAAGTCCAACCATCAGCCTAACACTGCCAAGTCCACCACTAAATCATGACCCTAAGTGCCATGTCTACGTGTCTTTTAAACACCTCCAGGGATGGTGACTCAACCACTTCCCCGGGCAGCCTGTTCCAATGCTTGACAACCCTTTCGGTGAAGAAATTTTTCCTAATATCTGATCTAAACCTCTCCTGGCACAACTTGAGGCGGTTTCGTCTTGTCTTATCACTTGTTACTTGGGAAAAGAGACTGACACCCACCTCGCTATAACCTCCTTTCAGGTCTCCCCTCAGCCTCCTTTTGTCCAGACTAAACAACCCCAGTTCCCTCAGCCGCTCCTCCTAAGACTTGTGTTCCAGACCCTTCACCAGCTTTGTTGCTCTTCTTTGGACACACTCCGGCACCTCAATGTCTTTCTTGTAGTGAGGGGCCCAAAACTGAACACAGCGTTTGAGGTACAGCCTCACCAGTGCCAAGTACAGGGGGATGATCACTTCCCTAGTCCTGCTGGCCACAGCATTCCTGATATGGTGGACTTCTTGGCCACCTGGGCACACTGCCGGTTCATGTTCAGCTGGCTGTCAAGCAACACCCCCAGGTCCTTTTCTGCTGGGCAGCTTTCAAGCCACTCCACCCCAAGCCTGTAGCACTACATGGGGTTGTTGTGACCCAAGTGCAGGACCTGGCACTTAAGCTTGTTAAATCTCATACAGTTGGCCTTGGGCCATTGATCCAGCCTGTCGGCATCCCTCTGTACAGCCTTTCTACCCTCAAGCAGATCAACATGCCTGCGCAACTTGGTGTTGTCTGCAAACTTCCTGAGGGTGCACTTGGTCGCCTCATACAGATCGTTGATAAAGGTATTAAACAGAACTGGCCCCAATGCTGAGCCCTGAGGAACACCACTTATGACTGAACGCCAACTGGATTTAACTCCATTCACCACCACTCTTTGGGCCCAGCCACCCAGCCAGTTTTTCACCCAGAGAAGAGTACACCTGTCTAGGCCATGAGCAGCTAGTTTCTCCAGGAGAATGCTTTGGGAAACAGTGTCAAAGGCTTTACTAAAGTCCAGGTAAACAACATCCACAGCCTTTCCCTCATCCACTAAGCAGGTCATCTTATCATAGAAGGAGATCAGCTTAGTCAAGCAGGACCTGTCTGTCGTAAACCCATGCTGACTGGCCTGATCACCTGGTTGTCCTGTACATGCCACGTGATGGCACGTACAAGATCATCTCCTCCATAACCTGCTCTGGCACTGAGGTTAGAGTGACAGGCCTGTAGTTCCCCAGATCCTCCTCCCAGCCCTTCTTGTAGATGGGCATCACATTTGCTAACTTCCAGTCAACTGGGACCTCCCTGGTTAGCCAGGACTGCTGATAAATGATGGAAAGTGGCTTGGTGAGCACTTCCTCTGGTTGCCTCAGTACCAGCTAACCCTTGGATTATGGGGACTTCATCCTGCTCCGCTTCCCAGTCTTCCAGCTCAGGGGGTTGGGTATCCCGGGAACAACTGGTCTTACTATTAAAGACTGAGGCAAAGAAGGAGTTAAGTACCTCAGCCTTTTCTTCATCCTTTGTCACTATGTTTCTCCCCGCATCTGATAAAGGATGGATATTCTTCTTAGCCTGCCTTTTGTTGTTAGTGTATTTATAGAAACATTTTTTTATTGTCTTTTACTGCAGTACCCAGATTAAATTCCAGACAAAGCTCTGTTCAGCCTGCTCCTGCACCTTTAAGATTTCCTTCTTGAAGAATGTCCAGCCTTTCTGGACTCCTTTGCTCTTCAGACTGCCTTCCAAGGGAGTCTGTCAACCAGGCTCCTAAGCAGGCCAAAGTCTGCCCTCCTAGAGACGTCCCTGCTTTGAAGTGAGACTGTTCTCTGCCCATCAAAATAAATCTGTTAGGGAAGGGCAACAGCATGTGGCTGCCTAGTCAGTTTTCATAAAGAATGGAAAACTACTGTCTGTGAAAAATAAACAAGCTTAATAGTACAATGTAGGATGTCAAATGTCTATGCTATGAACATACTTGTGAAGGACTTTAGGAGAAGGTGTATATCTCTGAATGTATTGCTAGGGAAAGTTCAAAAAAAGAAGCTCTGCTAAGACCCAGCATATAACTTGGCTAATTGTTAAAGAACAACTTGTCTCCCTGAAAATGTTTTTCTGTCAGAAGCTGTTGGGAAGAGACTTAATGGATGACACAGCAAATTATTTATGTTGTCCACCAATGTTGCTTTGTCTTTCTTCCCAGGCTTTTTGGGCATAAATATATTCCTGGATTTCAGTATTGACAGTGCAGCATACATTACCTCCCACAGGCCACTGCAAATTGAAACAGCATTCACTCCATAGTTGAAGTACATTACTATAGAACGTTTACCTTCCCTACCCAGATACTTATTCTCTCCTTTATTTCTACTTAAGACTTTCTTTCATAAAAGACATCATAGTTTTAAAATTAACAGTATGTCTTAATGTGTGCTTCCTAGGGTCTTTATTTGTTTTTATTTCCCCTACTGCATAGGTATGAGTGCAGTTGAATGCGTATTTTCAATCCACTGACTATCAACATGCATTCAAAGTTGGGTTCATCTCACCTAACTTCAGCTTTAAATTTAGTCTAATGTAGTCCTTCTGTCATCAAGAGGGGGAGATAAGCGCCTCCAGAAAGTAATTCATCCCACTTGCTGTGGGCATTTGTCCTAAGATGTAATATATCTCCGTCCACAGGCTGACTCTCAGGCTTGGACTTTTTTGGCTAATTGACTACCTTAATCTAGAAGCCTAATTTTTATATGGCTGGTATTAGGAAAGGTGAATTCTACCCTTCTGTTCTCCATTGTTTGTCTTTAATTTGAGCATTCAAAAAAGTATTTACCATGCCTATCATTTTATCTTTATCTGTCTAGTGGCAGCATCTATAACCTAAAATACAGCTTCCACTGAGTTCCTTTGATTTAAGGTTTTACTGATAGTCATCAACTGAGGTTTGTTTCTGCAAAGTGTGATGCATAAATGCAACAAGAACAAGGAGGAACTTAAAGACAGGATTGACTAAGTGAAAGAAGATGGAAGAGTTACAGAGGCCAGTAAAGACACAGAGATTGAGTGACTTGTCCAGAATGATGAAGCCACGAAGCATAAGTGGAAAACTGGTCAAGATTTATTGACTCCCAATCCAGTGCCCCAGGCTCATGACAAACTTTTTTTTTGCCCACAAGTACCCCAGTATATATTAAGATTGTATGAGACAATAGCATACATGTGTCTCCCCTCCATTTTTTTGCTTATTGTTATTGAACTAGTAAGTTTTCCCTTGAGTATACAATGAAATCATTGGTGATTGTATGTGCATCCTTTACCTAAGTTGAACAAGTGAATCACAGAGTGCCATAATTACACAGAAATAAAGGTTTTAGAAGGACAGAGACAAGCTGTTCAGTTAACTGTAACTCCACACAGATTAATAAAAAGAACTGAGTTGCCAATTATTAATAGACTTTTGAAAGTTTCAACTTCAAGGTATTTTATTTACAACATCACTTTGTAAAACAGCCTCTAGCAAAATAAATCTATTATTAATATTAACACTACATTCTTTTCCCCTTTAATTTGGACATGCAGGAATTGTAAATGAAAATGATTTTTTCTTCAGAGAGTAAATCACAGGAGCATTCTTAAGCAAACTGGCAGTTTTCTAATAGAGCAAAATTCTATTCCCAGAGAGCTCTCAAAAAGATTTCAATTAGGTGTTAAATCAGACACCTGAAATTCACATATTTCTCTCAGCTCCTTAGGCAAAAATAACAAGATAATAACGTGATCAGCTCAGAGGAGTCAGTGTTCTCTTGCAAAATGTCTTCCTTTTGAAATAGATCAAAATTGCAGTTTGCAGTATAAAAATTTTAGATTGCTTGTCTGCGTGGAAGGTTGAAGTGAATGGCTTCTTGGGAGAAGAAGCAAAAAAAGAATCCCAAGTGCTTTGCATACTTGTTTGAGAGATGAAGCACACTGATAAATATGCAATGTGAATAAACTTTTCAAATGTGCAATGAGTGGGTAACAGAAAAAATGGTAACAGTGAAGTTGGGTGTATTCTACTTTGGCATCTAATTTCAGTTGGCATTTTGGGGTCGAGTTTTTTAAACAAAAGTTTTTCCAGTATTTCTCTGCACATGCATAAAATGTTCCTGGAATGACATGAAGGTTGACACAAGGGCATAATGAATGTGTGCATACTGTCCATAACTATGTTGGCAGAGGAAGAATAGATTTGTTTTTGTAGAATCCCTATGAAGGCTTACGGTAATTTAAACTCGTCTTAGCTTAGTTACCTATAGACGTAGTAACAAATATTGTTACAAACTAACTGAAATGAACTGAACAACTGAATGAAAAATATTTGCACCTTGCATCATACCGTAGAGGAGTGTTTTATATTTCTGCAAAGGAAAGGCAGGTCATAATGAACCCTGGTTGCAGGTACCAGTTGTTACCCAGTTGCAGATACTCTTACTGGCATGGAATTTTAGGAGGTTTTGCATGTGGGAAAGATGAAACTGGACATGAATATGGTGAGGAGGTCAAGGAGTTGACCTTAGCCTTAATGGCAAAGAGTGTGTTTGCAGACTTTGTCGCATGTAAACATTTGTTGAATGTGCTATAAAAGTTAATGGTGGTTTACCTGGCATAGTCTATGGACATAAGAAAGATAATATCTGCATGCAGAATGAATACAGTTTTCTAGACCAGGTCTATCTACAAAGTTTGTTTTCCTCATTTATAAATGCCATGGTCTACAGGTCTGCATCTAGGATGATTTATATGCTGCAGCATCTATTGAAGCCAGGCCCTAGAAAATTAAGGAATACAGGTTATTATTAAAATGATACAAAACCAGCAAAAATATTTCTGATCAATCAGGCAATATTACAGTTTATTAATAAAAGATGTAGATACTTGCATGATACTTGTTGCCATGTCTGTCAGGTGCCCAGCCACTGGAGAGGAATCCAGCTACCACTTCTCTTACTTATTAGATTACATTAACTGTGTCAGTACAGCTTCATACAAAATGTTACCAGAAATTGCATGGGATACTGTGCCTTCTAAACTGAGCAGTGACCATAACATACTGAGTGTTCTTCCTCTCTTTTAGCAAAACAAATAAGTATGTTCTTAACTTCAAATACATAAGTAGTCATCGGGCTCATTGAAGATTCATCAGAAGTTTGAAAAAATAAACACGTGTTTAAATGTTTTGCTGATTTGGTACTGAAGTACTTAAATCTTTGACACGCAGAGCCCTTGAGGAGTTGTGCTATTTGTCATGGTTGAAATTTCTAGACATTTGATATTAACTTCTCAAAAGACAGGGAACATTCCTGTACAGTGTGGGCAGTGTGTCTTCTGTGCAGCTCTGTAATTAATTTTAGGTAATTGTTTACCATAAACCTTTTGTGTCATGGCTCCCTGCAGTTCCTTATCAGCATGCAGCCTACCATAGTTATTTGTTTTCATTATTTTATTTTATATGCAGAGCATTTATTCTAAGGTATTTCAAGGAGAAACAATACAGAAATGTTATACGCTATGTCAACAGAGGAGATACTGGCAAAGGATTGGTGTTCATCGTGCAAGAAATCCAAACCAGCCAATTGTATATCTGTGAAATGGTGAAAAGAAATTATCTGAGTCTGAGTCTGAAAATTGATTATGTGTCATTTTGTTCATTCCAGGCATTTCCTTTGCTCAAACTGCGTCTGGGAAGCATCTTACATTAGTATCAGATGCATGTACACTGAAGCTTTATGTGATACTAGCCCAAATTTTAAGGCTATGTAATCTGTCTTTGAAATTTAACATAGCTGTACATAACTTGTCCATATCCCCACAGCCCTGCTGCTACAAGTGGCAGGAATGTAACAGATGTGTGCAAGAGAGGGTTTTAGGTTCCTTGCCTTGAGCAAAATTAGCTAATGATATTAACTCAGATACAGTACAAACGGGGCACATTAAATGGCTTGAATTAGGTCAAATTGAATAATTGAATTTATTCTTTTACTTAAAAAGAGCTTAATCAGCTGAGAGTGCCAGAGTCAGAAAAAATAGTTTAATTAAATATTAATTAGAAGTTTATATTTTGAGCTTCCTTATAATCACTTGCAGCAATATTATTTATGTATCTGTTTTTCCTCATTACAGCTACTAGGGGATGATGTTCAACCATTCTCACTTGATGAAGAATTTGATTATGACAATGTGGCACTGACCCCTAAGTTCTCTGAAGCTGAGCTGAAGGCCATTATAGAATTGTCTGAAGAGAAGAAATCGGGGACAGATGTCAAGTCAGCATGAGCTGAAGACTGAGTCAAAGGCATTCTGTGCAGTGCTGTTGAGATAACATTTTTTGGGGTAAATCTAGCCCTTCATTGTACCCCTATTTAGTGTTTTTATCTATGTGGCCAGTAAATGACATCCTTGAGATTTATTTTTCTTCCATCAAGGTGCCTTGGAGGCTGAGGTTTCCTTTCCCTGTACCTCCTCCTAGTCCTAAGGAAAACACAGAACAGGAAGATGGTGCTTTCCCAGAGTTGCTTGTATAGTATCCCTTCAGCAGTCTGTACAATGATTTGCTTTAGGCATTAAGATTGGATAGAGAGGTCTGTATGTGTTTCTAAGCCCAACAGGATTTTTGTATAGATCAGTGACCTTCAACATCTTTAGGCCCCAGTGCTCAGCTACTTTATTGTTTTCCAGGTGGTACAAAGCAGTTGGAAGGGTGTCTCAAATGACAGCCATAAATTCGATTTTGTAGAAAAATCCTTGAGTGGGGTGAATCCTGTATTGGCTCAGGCTAGGTACGCTGGAGTAATTGCTCCATAGGACCAAAGTAAGCTGGTGGAATTCAGAATAGCACTATGGCTACTCTGACTTATATTTGGTACTAGCGCAAAGCTAGCCCTAAAGCTGCCTTTTACCTAGTTCTTTCAGTAATACAAATAAGAGCTTTTTGCAGCTGACAAATCAGTCTGTAAACTCTTTCCCTATCATTATAAGACTTAAATATACAGACTTATATGAGTGAATAAATCTGGGAATGCTGTTTTTTTCCCCTGTCTTTTAGGTTACTTCAGTTTTGCAGAGAAATAAATGTTCCTGTTTGCAATAAACTTTTTGAGTTGATCAAAATTGACATGGTGCAACTCCTAACAATTAAAACATGAACTGCTACAAAAAGCCTTCTGCACAGAGGCAAAAATAGTGATCTCATCCAGTAAAGGAACTGTCATTGAAAGGCTGTCAGATTTTACATTTTTTTACAGGAGGTGATTCCAAATACCAGCTTATGGCTTACGCTCAGCATCACTGAAATACAGCAAACTCTGGAGCTAAGTAAAGGTAGTATGGGTGGGAGAGAAGAGTGTGCATCTCTGACACGAGGTAGTATGTACTCTTCCTATGAAGTGTTTAGAATTCTTTTTTTTTCAGCATACTGTAGAAGCTTTGCTATTGAGGCTTGGTTTAACATCACAACACTGAATTATATTATTTGTCTTTTTCTGGTGTAACTGCATTAGCTAAAGTTTATTGACCAAAAATTTGTCCTTGGTCTATCGCCATTATTTCTGAAGGGGGTGATTAACACGATGAATTTGGGAAGAGTACCTGAGCAGACAGACTAGAGACCAAACCCCAAGCTGTTTAAAGGCTCTGGATGAAATCCCTGTGAGTGGCTGGCTGCTCCATTGTCAGCAGTTTATAAAAACAAAGAAGGGTGCTTTGATCCTCCAAAGGAAATTTTCTGGATCAGTAATTTTGTAGACCATAGTCATTCACCACTGAAATCTGAACAGCATTTGTTTTGAGGAATGGTATTTACCTCGATTAGGGGGATATAATTTAAGAATGAGATTAAAAAAAACAAAACAGAAAAGAAAGTGGTCTCAGACAAGATGTTTAAGGAGAGTGATGTAAAACTACAAGTATGTTGTATAGGAAAACTGGTCTGTATAGGACCTTGCTGGTAGAAGGTAATGAGAAATTTATTTTTGACATCTACACTCAAAAAGATGCCTGTGCTATAGTTTTAACAATTTTTGATGCAATTGGGTGTATAGCAGATTCTGATGTTTGCAGAACACCTTTTTTTTTTTTTAATGTGAATTCATTTGAATTCAATGAAGTGTTTTGTTGAACCCAAGATATTTTGAATTAAGTGCTTAAGATCCAACTGGAATTTTCCAGTGAAACATTCAGCTAAAAATTCCTGAGCAGATCTGTTTAATTCTCTTCCTTCTGGAAGACCAGAAGACAGATAATGTGTATAAATGGAAGGGATAAGAAGTAAGTTCTGGAAGAGCTCCTCAAGCAGATCTGGAAGGAAGAAATTGAGAACTGCTGTACAAAGATAGCATGATCAACCTTTAAAAGCCTCAACAGAAAAATAAGGGAGGCAATCTCATTAACATATGTATGTATAGCAAAGATAAAGTAAGGAACCTTCAGTGTAAGACCTCTGTGTACAGAGTTTTCTAACCTGCAGACAAAGAATCAACCATAAATAAAGGTGGACTTCAGTGGGTTTGTAGAATTATGAATTTTGCACTTTGTGTGTTTTTTAGAAAGGTATGAGACCCACAAACTATAGATCAGTCCTGTTGGAATCCTATTGGCAGTAGAGTCAATGAGAAGACTTGTCCAGGGGTTCATAATAATCAGCCAAATCAGCTCTGGAATCTCTAAGTGCATTTTCTATTAATTTCATTATCAATTTTTCCCTGTACCTTAGGGATACATCCAGCCATTCAATTTCTTATCTCATAGGCAGATGATTCTCAGACCAAATGCTCAAAGTACCTATTTTGCTCTGTGTCATTCAATATAGTCATTATATGGTTCCGTTTGATAGAAAGAAACACTTTGCAGCAAAATACACAACATAATTGGAACTCTTTACTGGCATCCGTCTTATGCAGAGAAATGGAGATAATTCACTGACATTTACACCACTCATGAGTTAGATTTTTGCTCTTTGTTAACAGAGATGAGTATCACAGTGGAGATTATGCAACGTAGGCTACATTTTCTGAACATGACATTTTATTGGCCTACCCCATTGGGTGTTTTTGGCTTGTACCGTTCATTTCATTATCCCTCAAAAAGGAAGCATGTTTTTGTCTCTTCTCCATTACTAGGTTGTAATTTTTAAAAACATACTTTATGTGCATGTTAAATTTTATATATGGACATGGAGTTAGTTACCTGGAATTGTTTCGGTGTTTGTGAGGTGGTTTGGAGTCTGACTAATATATATTGTTTCCTCTTGTAGCTTTTTTTCTCTTTAATATTTAATATTTTCAGCAGGGGCTGTTGAGGGACATTATCCTTTTCTATTTATGTTTTTTTCTAAACATTTTTGTTCTTTTCCTGAAGAATTAAAGGCAAAACTCACACATGGAACAGGAAACTGAGTGCTACTTGGAATTGACTTAGATGCTGCTGCAGTAGGGCACAGGATTTTCTCCCTACCAAACTGACAAGGATTTTGACTGCAAAATATCTGATGTTGGATAAACCTGTTGGAAGTGAAGACTGTGTGATGCATCTCTCTAATCCCTTTGTATTCATAACTTCCGTGATGTCTAAAGTGCAACAGAAATATGCATTCATATCAGCCAGTGAACTTATCTGTATTAAACTTGTTGCTTACTTGGGTGTTATCAGAAGGATACTGACTCTTTCTTTCCACAGTCTTGATGGATCCTGAGTTATGGGGAGAAACTCCTTGAGTTTTATGGGAAGTATAGTAGTCCTTCCACTGGGGCAGGAATCTGAAGGGTTGTTTCCTTGGCTGGCTGTGGTTCAAGCTCAGATATTATTAATGGTCAGAGTTACTTCTTGTGAGTGTAAAAGGAAGACTAATTATTTGCTGAGATAATGGTTGTGAAAGAATAAGATAAAAATTGAAGAAATGAAAAAGATGCAGGCAAATCTGTCTGACTCAGACATTATTATGGTTCTAAATATCTCTCTATTAATGCACAAAGGTATCATTATATACACTTGTATACACACAGTACCACTGAATGAGAATAATTTTAGTATGGAGAATACTCACCAGATAATTCAGAACCTTTTGAAGAAGATAGCATGGAAACAAATCCCTGCTTTTATGGAAAAGACCCTTTGATCCTCTGGCCTTGATTTTCTGCTGCTATAAACTGGCAGAACTCCACTGAGGCCATTTGTATTCATACAGAGCAGGCAGGACCCTGGCATTTACAGTCTAAGCTGAAAGAATATGGAGCTGAATCAATTCCTGATTTAACTTTACTGAATGTATATGATCCATTATCATTATGGGAAAATATTTAAATGCAGAGCCAATGCAAATGAAATGTAAAAAACATATCTTTAACTGTTCGGTACTAATTTTACACAGGTCATTATGGAGTTTCTGTAGTGGTGTGTGATTAGAAAGTTGCTTTTTGCTTTAAGAAGAATATCCCATACATTTTCAAATGTCTTGTTCAAATCGTGAAACTTGGTTACATACATAACTACTAAAGATTTCCACCTCCTTTAAAGTTTTCTTTTTCCCTCTCTGTCTTGGCAAGGATTGCAAATGGACATTGCCTTATCTCAGAATTGTTTTAAAAGGGTCTGACATCCATTGTAAAAACATATACTGTTGTATAAAGGTGGACTGTCTCGGTTAGTGATGCAACATTAAATGCAGAAATAAAAATAGGACCTAATTCCACGTTATTCAGCAACTTCATATATGTCATGGTGTGGCTAAACAGCCACTTGGTACCAAAGTGTCTGCTTGGATAGCAGGGTGATTTGTATCCTGTTGTCCTCTACCCTCAGTTTTACACAGGAGTTAAGCGGTAGCTTGGTCCTACCTAGGTATAAATTCTTACAGCCCTGCAAAGAGACTCCAAGACAATTAAGTTACGTTGACCAAAGAAGCTGAACCAGCAGTCTTATACTGGGGCTCCATGCACACTTTAGCCTGCTGAATAATTTAGCTGAGTGTGGCTATTCGCCTCCATTCAGTAGAGATTTGTGTTATAACCATGTGATACTCCTGAAGACATGCAGTGGAAAAGTAATGGCTGACAAGGGTTGGGGCAGAGATTCATTAGACCCTGTTCATTTACTGGGGCCATGCTGAACAGACGGCTTACTACCCTCCTTCACAGGCTGCAGTTCAAACTTGGCATGTTCAAGCCACTCAGTAAAGTGAGGGCACCTGTGATAAGGGTTCTTGCTGGCCTTAGGAGGCGAGCTCCCTGCACCGCAGACTGGAGTGCTTGTGATAGCAAAGGGCATTCCCACCACCGTGTGCTTTCTTGTGGCGAGGTGTCAGTTAGCACAGGTGGGTGTGAGGTGCCACATGTGTCTTGGGTTCCTCTTGGAGAGATGCGCTACCTCACTGAAAGGCGGCTGCCTTCACCACTCTTGTGCACATGCAGTTCTCCCAGGTGGTAAATTTGTCTGCCCATCCCTTGGGAAAACAAGACAGACAGTTTTCTCTGAAATGGGATTAAGTTGTAGAACATCTCAAAAGATGATGAGTTTGGTAAATTTGTGATTGCTGGCTGTTGGAGGTGACACCTTGTGTTTTGCTGATGAGGTACTGTAAGCCAACGTTGCAGGTGTATGAGCTGTGAATTGCCGCGGAGTTAGGCTGGAGATAGTTTTAGTGCTTGTTTATGACAAGTTTGCAAGAAGAAAAGCAAATGTTAAAAGGTACTGTCATTTTTATAGACAGGCTGCTTTATTTGCAATTGTAGTGCCCCACAGTTAAAAAGGAAATCAATTTTAATGCCTTATGAAAATGCAGAAATATTTGTCTCATTTACAGCACTTCCCAAAAGGACAGATAATAAAATTCCCCTGACTAACGATCTATAATTTTATGTGCTCTGTGGTGTCTTGTTCAATACATCTAGCTGCATAAGTGTTTCAAAATAATAAGCAAAGATAGATCTGAGTAGAATCCCTAAATCTAACTTCTCACTGAATTTCAGGTTGTAGAAACTCTCTTTATATATTCAAAGCCCTCTGATCTGAATATTCCCAAACTTTGTGGAAGTAGATACTCTGCTTTAAAAATCTCTAACCAAACATTTTTCAAGCAACCACTTAGTACCTGTCTGGACTACAGTAAACAAAGCAGTCAGGGACCTGCCAATATAAAAAGAACCTATGGAACCTAACAATTGGAATAACTGCACTGTATAGGAAGATAATGGTATTCTATAAAAGGACTCTAAAGATAGTAGAATTAAATGGAAAATGATATTTTTCTAGAGAGTGTACCATATTAAAATATGCTGTTCACTTGATACAATGCTTGAGAATCTTTGAATGCCCAACTGAAAAATCAGTGTAATCATTTTGTAATTCATGTGGATTTACAACACAGTTTTATATCTTGAGCCATTAAAATGAGATTAAAAATTGTGTGGGATTCTTCAGTGTATTTTGTGGCAGTGCTAACACCATAAATTAAGGCTTTAGTCTCAATCTGTTGTGGGTTACAACAGTTTGTTCTTTTGTGACTGTTGTGGTTGAGGACTGGTGGCACTGTTTCTGGAGTGCAGGTGTATACTTGTAGCAAGTAAGCCTTAAGTTCTGTAAGTTTTCTTGAATCCATCTGCTTTTTTGTAATGTGCAGTACAATATGCATAATACTTAGAAAGAGGCAAGTGTCATTTATTATGTTGCTCATGCTCCTCAGAGTAACTTAGCTAGAGGACAAAGTCTACCGATTACTTCGAAGTGTTGACTCTGCCATTTAGATTTGCTGCAGATTGCACATTTGTTCTTTGAGAGAGAAATGTTGAAATGCATTTTTTCATCCTCTTTTCCTTATTTTTGTTTTTCTCTTTCCTGCATCAGATTTGCAACTAGCTTTCCTAAACTTGACAAGACACTACATTAATCCGATGAGCTACTTTCATGCTGGATAAAATTTTAAAGTAAACAAGATGGAAGGCTGGTGTCTGGGCCAGGGAACATCAAAGCACCGTTAGCATTTCATGCACAAGCTTAGCATTTGCAAAGCTTTCAAAAATAAACAATTGGGAAAGTACAAATAATGGTCAGCCTGCTTACTGAATGAAAATTTAATTCCAAATTGCCTTTGTTTAAGTCAGCTGCTCACACTTCAGCTCCTCTGCCCACCAAGGATTCTGTTACCTAACGTATTTCAAAATCCAGACTGTCAAAAATACTGACAGCTCGCACTAGCTGAATAGCATTTCCCGCAACAAAATTGTGATCCATTTAAGGCTCTTTGTTTCGGGTTGTGAAACGCTTCTTGAATTCCACAGATTTATTTGCCATTCATGAACATCAATAAAGTAAACTGTACAAAAAATAATGGCCCAGTGGATATCCTTCTGCTGAGAGCAGGAAGAAGGGAGCTAGTGGGAAGAGAGGTTGGCTGAGCAGCCAAATACTGTCTGTGCTCTGAATGTGATGTTTGATGTCTTGCTTTTGATTCTTTTTCAATATTTGTATGAGAATCTTGGTTGCCAAAAGAGCCGGCTGAGTAACACCCCTCCCCACCTCCACCCAAACCCACATGTCCAAATGTGCTGTCAAACAAGCTGTCCAAATTCAATTGGCTACTATTCCAAGGGTAATATTCATTATGAGGTGTGTTTTACAAGGTGCTTGCAACTGAGAGCGTTTACTCACTGACAGGATTAGACTGTGATCACAGATGTTCAAATGACTGTTTATCTGGTACTGCTTGTAATCCTATACTTCCCAAAATTTCATTTTTGAAATGTATATTCTTTTGATACTCTTCACTTGCTGCCCCAGAACCAACAGATCAAAGTCATCCTTCAGAGGTGGTACTGAAAAAACAGAACTTGGAGTGCTCTGAACAGAAGTGATGAAATTAAGAATGAAATAAAATTAAGTAATTTTAAATGTAGGAAAAACAACTTGATGAAAATCAGATATACTAGACTCTGCAAGTACCACAAGGGAAGTTGGTGGAGCTGATTTGGCAAGGTCAGTTAAAAGAAATCTGAGGAAAATATTGGAGAATATACTGTAGGAACAAAATACTGCATCAACCAGGAGTTGGATTTGATTAATAGTTTCCCTCTGAGACTAAGGTACCTGAGAATGAATGGTTGACGTCTGAAAAATTTTACTTGTTAAGATTATTATCATCTTGGGATTCCAATTCTGATAAAGGAAAAAAGGATGGTTCAGTTTAGTGATGCAGGTTCAGTCTGACTGTTTTAGTTCCAGAGCATCTCTACAAACTCTTGAATTGTACATGGGATGGCAACCCATATATGAAGCATCACTGCCAGCATTTGCAAAGATGAGAAATGATGTATTATTTAAATATTCTGCTTTTCTGAACAGTCTAGTTGCATTACAATTACACAGTAAGCTAGGAGAGAAGGGTTGGGCTTTTTTTTTTCTGCTCTTGAAAAAGCAGCTTAATTTAGAGGTGGGAATTCTGAAGTGGAATGTTCAACCAGAACCACGTTAGGGCTTTGAGAATATCTGTGTCTGCATGTAGAGCTGTGGCTCATGACTTCATGGCTCAGCCTTGATCTCTTTGCCTAAGCAAACGACATCACATTTGATCTTACCTTGGAAAGTTAATTTTTTTTCAGAATCCAAAACCACTGTCAAATTTATATTTGCAGGGCATGTTTCTTTTACTGTTTTTTTCTCCTTGCCTTTACTGGTTTTAACTGCTACGCTATATAGCAATCAATATAATGTAATATACAGAGAACAGGGTATGGCATGGCTACATTTTTCAACAGGAAAAGGGAAACTTCTCCTCAATGAGAGCTGAAGAGGCCATTGAAGCCCTTTGGTTGGCCACTTGTCAATTTGAATAGATGTGTATTCAGTTCAGCCTGTATTTTTATGAAGCATTTGTACTACCCTGATGTGCTGCTGGTTGAAGTAATTCAGAACAAAACTCAGTTCAATCAACTTCAAAATAGTCTGCCTTTTGGTCAGTATAAATTCCTCTTGATACTTCCATCCCACTGTAGCTCTATCAGAATCAACATAACAAACACATGGACTTTCACTGCCATCTCTTGTAGTTGGGCTCTTGTATAATGCTGCCAATTCTCTGGGACACTTCCAGGGAGCTGCAGCTTACCAAGAGGCTCCCCAGAGGGGAATGTAATTTTTATTTATTTTCTGTTCCAAAACACGTCTCCATGTAACACTGCCTCACCCTGTCCTCCCCGAAGGAATGGCTAGGGGAGAATAGCAATGCCTGGAGTGATTACCACTTGTTGGTTTAACTGAGTGTTCGATTTTTTGCTTTTCAGTTCACCTTCCCTAACCCTTCTTTTCCACATGGAATTTTGCTTCTGGTGCCAAGCGCTGAGGAAACAAAAGTGTATGTTTCCTCAAACCATGCCCATCTTACATTCAGAAAGATGTTTGCTGATGTCTTCAGTAGGAGAGGAAACTGATTGCTACCTCACAGTAAAGTTTTTCTGTTTTGAATGTTAATTGTTTTAAGCACTCTGGAGTTTTCTGTGACCTTTAGGTCATTTTTTTTTAAATGATGGTTGATACAATCTCTCAGAAGGGGAAAAAAAAAGTACTGCGCTGGCCTAGTTTCAAGTAACCTCTAAAAGTTCAAGTGGACCAATTACACATAAAAGAACAACTTTTGTAAAGCTTCATTTGAATCCCAGAGGGGAAAAATGATAGAAAATCAATTAACTTTCCACATGAAAAAAATAGCTCATATTGCTAAGCTTTCCTTGCATAGTTTCTTGATTATGTTTGGAAGCAAATTGCCTTGATTATACCTTTGACGGGAAGGAAAGCCTTTTAATTAATTTAATACATGCTATAGCAGTGCTAAATTGTATCATGGAACAATTAAGTAGGCCTACACTGATATTTTTGCCCTGTTGAAAATGGATATTGCTCACTTAGTGAGTCATGCTCTTGCTGGGTTGACGCAATTATCCGTTCATTGCAGAGCATGTGACATAAAAGCTATTAGGGCTTTTTATATGGAAGAAAGGCTAAATGGAGTAAACAAAAAGCCAGTTTCAGTGAAGAGTGAAATGTCTCCTCTGGTCAAAAATTTGGAGAAATCTGAGCTAAACTCAGAACCTGTACCCACACTGGAGACTGAACCAGACACCCCTAAGATGGCACCTACTTTGGGAACATTCGGACTTCAGATCTATTTTCTATTCGTCCTGGATTGAAATGAAGAGTGGAAGTGACTCTTTGTTGTGTACTGACAGATGATCCCCAAACTCTTGTGCAGCTATGAACAGCGAATTTGTAGTAGCATATACAGTAGCTGCTTCACTAGCTGCTTCTTAAACCAATTTTTGCCTCAAGCTCTCAGACAAAAACAATTACATTTGTTGCATTTGCTAAGAATAGGATTTTTAAATTACACTTTTAATTCAAATGTTCTAAATATAACACATTCTATTCTTTTTTTTACAAATAATGTGTGTTCTTGTGTCATTAATGATGTCACTTTGTATTGTTGAAAGAAAATAAGAATCTCCTTGATTTTTCTCTGTCGATAATGTCCATTTTCTAGTCTTGCTAAGCTAATACGACTGGGTCACTTTACTTTCCTTGATAGATCTTGCCTGTTGGGAATGTATTCGCCTGCACTGTGCTTTTCATACCAAGGTCTGCTGGGTCTTTCGTGGTGAGTTGTAGAATCAAATACCCAAGAGCTGAATAATAAAGGAAAGAATCCACCACCAGCGAACCTCTCTTATGAATTCACTCATAGCTTTCTAAACTCAGATAAAATATTATCACACATTTTTCTAATATCCCAGGGCCATAAACAATGACAAATAAAAACCTGTACAAGTGAGGAACAATACTCACATTACATGCTCTCTTTCTTTCTGATTTCTTACAGAAGAGCTGACTGGTGAGGGTTTTGTTTATAAAAGGAAGGTAGTAACTATGGTTAGGGAAAGACTTGAGATGGGAGAGGAAGCTTTCCTGCAGTAGCATGAAGGTGAATCTGTGCTAGAAATGAATTTCAGAGGGGCAGGATCGTGGCTGTGAGTGCTATACCACAGGACCGGTACATTCTGAGCTAGTGCGTTCTACGTTGTTTAGAGACTTAATTTAGTTAGAAATCTTAGCTTTAATAACCAGCATCTTGAATTGTGACAGAATTGGGCTGAAAAACATCAGTATGCAAGGAGCACTGTCAGATGCACTCTCTAGGCTTGTGTACCAGTAAAAATATATAGTTCTGGCCAGAATGGCAAAGCCAGTAACCAGAAAGGCTGCATGAGAATTCTGGACATTAGGTAGGGAGGTGCAATTTGCACCACTTAATTCAGTAAAGATTGACTTTATCAAGGATAGGTTTCAAATCTGCTTGTGGCTTACTGAGGGAGCCAAAACAGTGAAAGGGCTAACTCAGTACCTGTCCCTACCAGGTCCCTGCTGGTTGCTGCCAGTCTTTTGGACCAGCTGGGGACTGTAGCTTCAGTGACCTTGACTGTGATGATCAGGCTTAATTGACTAAGTGCAGTCAGTAAATGTATCTGAGAAAGCAAATGTATTTGTTTTCCACACATTGGTACAAACACATATTTGCTTTTTGTGTCTGTGGCATGAATGGTCCAGTGTAGATCTCTACCTTCCCATCAACAGGGATTATGCAAAGAAACCCCCTTTTTCGTTTTTTGAATGTCTTTCCTATCATCACAGATGCCATGTGTTTATGTGCTCTTTTAGTTCTCCCAAGTGAAAAATAGCAAAAAATATAATATGCATTCACACTGCTGTATTTTGATTGCATTAAGGTTCTATTTTTAATGCTTAACCTTCTTCATCAAGAGAAAAAAAAAAAAAGCGATCTCATCTTGTTGAAAGGCAAAGATAGATGGTTTGGGAACTCTATTAGTGCTGGGATCAGCATCACAGTTAGCCAAGACCTAACCCCTCTGAAAGAGGGAAGAGCGTGTCAAAGATGATTGAAAACATGACTGATGAGTAAAGGCAATCCTGTATGGCTAATCATTCCCACTGTAACTGGAATGTGATTTCCATGGGTTACTCTAGGAAAGATGCTGCTTGACAGTTTCAGCAAATATATTGAAGAAAGACAACATTTTTAGAAAAAAAATCCAGAACTGATCTATTTCAGTTCTTGAATTTTACACTTAGGTCTGGTGTCATTAATTTCTAACTCAAGTTGTGCCCCATGAAAACAGACCAGTAAGAGAATCCCATGTGTGCTGCTTGCTGACTGACTCTCTTAAGAGATGAATGGATGATGGGCAGGGCTTAAGGGGAAGCTGAAAAAGGGAGAGAAGAAAGGTCACTAACTAAAAAGTGACTAAATCACTAACTAAAAGTATTAGTTAATCACTAACTAAAAGTGATTAAAGCGGTGAGAGCAAATACGTGATTCAGTTTGGGAAACGGGATTAGAAGATCAGTGCAGGGCTTGCTGAGCATCACATAAGAGTTCCAAAATACTCTGGGCACTGTTTCCCAGTACCTGAGTCCACAGTTTTGCTGGGGAGAAGTTACTTTGTTACCCCCTTTTTTTTTTCTTTTTCTTATTTCTCTAAAATAACAATAAAGGAAGGGTAACTGTATTAACACTGTAAAATCAATTCTCAGTGCAGAACACATGGTGGCAATGTTGCACCACTGCTGAACGAACGACTGTGGTGCAGCACTTACCCAGCCAATATTCATTTACTGAGCAATAATCAGGTAGACGCAGTATAGTGCTGCTTTATCCAGGGCATATTATACTTGTACATGGTAGCACTGATTGTGTTTTCTATTAAAGTAGAGAGTAAGGTTTTGGAAAAATACTTTTTGTCCTTTCTGTTTACCACTTGTATTATTTGCATGCATCCTAAGCACTGGTACAGTTTAAGTTTTGTAGAAATAATGTAGCTGGTACTGGAAAGAGATATGACTAATTAGTTTCATTCTGTAAAACCAAATACACCTGCCTTAGAGGAGCACTTAGGATAATAAAAACCTCTATCCATCATGCATACAGAGAAATCAGGAACTGTGAAGGTTTCTCCCTCTCAAAAGGAATCTTTACTGTTCAAACAAACTAGATGCTTTCAACAAGATCTCTAGCCTAAATATAATCTTCCCTAAATGTCTACAAAAAAAAAATACTGGCATTGCAGAAGACTTTAGCGGGAAAAGTTTCGGACACATATACACTGAGTTTCTGGATTTATCAACAGTGGACAGCTCTTGGCACAAACGCCCTTGGAGCTGGTGTGGTTTGGCTGAACCTTTCAGGTGACCACTGCAGCAGACCAGCCAAAGGTTCATGCACCTGTGTCTTTCTTCTCTTTCAGCCTGACAGGGGGCCCTTCAGAGGCAGACTGAGTAGGAGAGGACTTACACTACAAAGACAGTGCTGACTGCTGAGTATTTCAGGCCTCTGGGGCTGTTGTCTTTCATATTTGTCCTGATATTGGTGTGCTGTTGCAGCTCCGCCACCTGAGTTCCCAAGCCATGGTCTTCCCTGGTTTTTCCTCTGCCTTTGTCGAGCTCTGTGCTCTGATAGACAAACCATTCTCTGTGCTTCTGTCACAGCTCAGCTGATTTCCATTTCACCAACACAAAATTAATGAGTTTTTTTTCTTCTGTTTTTCAACCTCTTGGGCTTAGACATGCTATCAGTCACTGCTGGGTTATCCCAATCGTCCTTAGCTCTAAGAGTGGATTCAACTCTAGATCTCTGGGATAGGAGCAATGTACTCAGCTGGTATCCTCAAACTACCCTCCACAGCACTGCCTTACTCTCCGAGTGGGAGAGGCCTAGGGGAATAGCAAAGCTGTAAGGGTTCAAGGTGCCTTCTTACTGTGTAAGAAGGAAAATGCAGGTTTTCCCAGCTAACAAGCAATGCCGTGCTGCCTTTGTCCTTTTCTCCCCAGACATAAATGGAGAGCAAGCACTCCAACCAAGCTGTGCTCAACCAGCTGCTTCATGCTTGGGAGATCTCAAACTGGTTGGTGTAGACTGATTTTTGTGAGCAACACATACCCACACAGACCAGCAAAAAATAAATATTAGGAAATAAACAAGTATTTGTTGCTGGTAAGGTTGCTGTAAATAAAATCCAGCTAAAACCACTGGAAATGTGTTGAAGTAATTGATACAGCAATAGTGGGGAAATTAAGTGGTTTTTTTCAATGCCTGAAGTCCTTTTTAGGTGTACATTTCCAGGATGAAGATCAAGAGCCCTACAATTCCATGTCTTTATTGATTCATAAGAGGCATAATTTAAGTGGTAGTGGGAAAAATTTGGAATGGAAGTTTGCCAACAACTGCTAGTCAGGAGTTTGGTATCTTGGTAGTTCCTACCTCTCCCTGCATTCAATGAACAAGACCAAGGCCTTAAAAATGTATTGATGGAGGAAACATAAGTGCCATACCATTCTTTTTTAGGTGCATAACATAACCCGTATGTTATGATCATTATTAGATGTGTAACATAACCCATATTTTATGACATTATTTCTACTGTCAATAATTTTTAACAAGAGAAATTAATAAGAAGTGGCCAGGGTAATGGATTTTTCTTGAAATGTGTCATTCTTGAGCAATTCAGCTAGAACTGTACAGATCCCACTTCACTTGCTGCGCATGAGCCAGAAGACCTGCCTCCCATATCACTGTCTCCCTGGGGCAGACTGACACATTTATTATCTTGTTATCTTATTATCTATTACCCACCCTAACAGCAGCCTCTCTGTGTGGCTGGTGAAGGTCCTTCCAACTTGCCATCTTCCCTGCCTCAGAAATGCAATGATAGCTCCCATATCCCTTCAGCCAGTGCATTTTTTCTTTCATTTCTTCCTATTCAGCCTCTGCCAAGTCTTCACTTGCCCAACACCTCTGTCAGTAGTGCATTGTGCTGGGATTTGTGCTGCTTGGTGTGATTTTTCTGCACTCTTTACCTTACAGGCCATGCTGCTGGAGATTAACAGTCTAGATGAGTTTCACAAGGACCCCTTGGCCCAGCTGCCTACAGTCACAAGGCAAAGAAATGCTCCACCCTCTATGCCTAAGCGATTTGCTTTACCTGCCTCTTTCTGATTTTACTTTAAATCTGAGCTTGAGCTGACAAGAAACAAGCTCAAACACTGCTGGTTTTGTAAAAATTATCATCTGTGAAGTGCAGAGAAATAGCTAAGCTAGACATTTGTAATTTAGAAAGAAGGACATGAAGAAGATCCATTCCAAAACATTTACACATCTTAAAAAAAATCCTGCTTGCTTTTTCTTGTTTTCTCCCCTCACACGTAAGTAAAATATGTGTTCCCTAGTCTCAAACAAGTGCTAAAACCCCAAACATTTATCAGTTACTTTATTATTGCTTAGGATAAAAGATTATGCTTTTGGCACTTTGTATTAATGACACAATGATCTTCTGCTGCATCTTTTGCCATTTTTTTTTAAAGAACAGTACAAGTGTCATTTTCATAGTTGAAGCATTAAGTCACCAGGATACCCGGCAAGGCCTCCTTGGTGTGCAGATTTATTTTCACTGAGCAGCTAGAAGTATTTCAGTGAGGGAAAGATACTGAAGAGAAATACAGTATCTACAGATAGTAAAGGCAGGCGCTGTAGAGTACTGATCGAGGGCTAGAAAGTTACAGAGATTGTGATATTTAACGCTCATCAGTAGTTCACAGCTGATGTATCTTTACTCTCCTACACTGATAATATTTTACTTGGTCAAGGTTTGATGGTAACAAACAACAAAATCCTAGTACATCATATATTTTCTTTTCCGCGGCAGCAGCACGTGGAAAAGGTGTGAACTTCACATACAGATGCTGAATTAACAATCCTGTTTTCATGAAGTACACAGAAAGGATTTATTAAGTGTATTTCAGACGTAATATAAGTTCCTTTAGAGGCAGAGGCCGAGATTCCCCATTCACTTCTGCAAGTGTGGATGGAATAAAATATCAGTAGTTCAGACAAGACCATGGAAACACAATTGCCCAGCCTGCCTCACAACTAAAACCAGTTTGTCCTCACAGGAAATGACACAGGCTAGGAAATGGCTAGTGGAGAGAATAGCTCTGCTGTCCTGATTATCTTTCTCTTTATTCTCCTCTACCATCCTGTGATCACCGGGCAATCTGTTTTGTAGCAAACACCATTTGAGGTTGCGTTGTCTTTGGGTCACTTCCTTTTCATGCTTTATTAAATGTCAGTGGAAGGTCCTTGCTTTGGGTCGTCTGGGCATCTGCAGCAGTAGAAGAGAGCTTCTGCAAGGTGCTTAAAATATATTCCAACATTTTCCATGCTATTCTGTGACAGATGTTTTGTCCAGTCATATTAACCTATTGTCTTGAAAATTAGTTCCTATTAAAGAAAATGCAGACCTCATTCCCCGCCCCCTTCCTTACTTCAAATATCTGTTCTAGTGCTTTATTGAGGTCAGAGTAGTGGACCAGCAGCAGCATGCATTAATTTTTACCACCTTCATAGAGGTATTATCTTCCTGTTCCCAGTCATATAATATTTTCCAAATTGAAAATTTATAAAAAAATCCTTACTACTCAGCTTGTGACTCAATCTATTGGGTTTCTTGCAGTTTGGGGATGAAGTGTATCTGGTTCACTTTATTGAGATCACTGGCGGTTTGCATCCTCCCCAGAAACTTCTACTTTTGAGATTCTCAGTTCCATTAGCAATCATGCTTTTGCCCTCATGTTCAACATTGGTGTTGCTACTGAAAACAAAGACTGGGTTTCAGTATGTGGGATATATGATCCCATTTCATATTTTATTAATATCTGTTATGCAAAAAGGATGTGTCTGCTAATAAAATGTACTGGTGGCAACACTCGGAAGTGCTTTCAATATAGAAAAGGGCCAGAACACCACTCGGGGCAATTGTTTCCCTTTAGAATAGAAGCAATGTGAATTAGATGAAATTCAGTAATATAAAGTGAAAGGAAATTCATGTGAGGAGGGATTTGCCAATAACCAGCCCTCCTGGGAACTCACCAGTCTGCCAATAAGAAGAGTGGGAAGGGGACTTTGGTGTTACCAGTGTAACAGAAATTCATCCCAGCTTCAAGTCCAATCTTCTATCCTGGCCCTTTAAAATGTAGGCTTCCTCAGCAAATACCACCTTGGACAATAACAAGGAATTAATGCATTTTTTTCCCATGATATGATAAAAGCATGTAGTTGTTCAATTAGTTTATTAATGGCTCGTTGGTGTCTTTGCAATAGAAGATTTTTGCTGTTCCAGACATTTGAAAGACAGTGGGAAAGAAAAGTCTATTGTCTAAGTTTTTGTTTTCTTTAAATGTTACCCCTGAAGGCGCATGTATTTGCTTGAAAATAATTGCAAATGTCACAACTGTGATTTCTGTTTGTGTGTCACCTGACTTCCAGGGACAAGGGTACTTAAGTTGCTAGTAAACTCCAGCCTAGCTATATTCTGGCCTTTTCTGTTCCTAAAACATATTTCAGAAGCAGCATTTAGCTTCTAGCCTGCGGCAACAAGATTTGACATTTATATATTGCCCCACACATACATCACATAATGTTGCCAGATCCTTTATGATTAACTGGTGTAACTGACTTCTAAGATAAAATGAAATTTATGTGGGAGAAGCCACAGAATAAAACAAAGTTTCGATTTTATTCCAAAGCTGAACTAAGAAAAGGAGGAAATAGATCTTTCCTGAGGACAGCCATCCCTTCAAGAAAGCAAGCATAAGAAAAGCCACTGCAACAATACTGGTGAGAAGGAAGGGCATGCCAAATTTATCCCACACCTAGGCAGTGTATCAGATCAAAGAATGCAAGAAAATACAGAACAGACGTCAAGGAAGTGAGAGCAGATAAGTAGCATTCTCCAGCTTTGCAGCAAGTCTTCTGCCCTTGGGAAGGACTGACTCACATTTACTTTTTCGAACTGAACTTGCACTGCTCAAGTATTAAGCTTACTGGTATCATTCCATGCCACATCTGTCTAAATACACCTGCCTTGCATCTGGATTTATTCCTGGTGTTGTTAAAAAAAAAAGATTTGAAAATATACAGTGGATGTGAACATCACCAAACTTGCACCTGAAATTGCAGACCAGGGGGTCCTGCATGATGTTCTTTTACTACCTGATGCGTTGAGTCAGGTTTTGTTACTCTTACTAGGAAAAATCCACAATTAAAGCATTGAGCAGCACTCCTAACAAACATTTATAATTTGCTTTGATGCCACCTGAGCGCCTCTGGGTTCACAACTGCAAATTTCTCCAAGAGCAATATTCATTCAACAACATTTTGTGGGAATTCGACAAAATGGGAGACTGCAAGAGCAACCTTTAGACAGTGGTGTGAGTTTAACACTCAAGAAGTCAGACAGAAGAGTAGCCATTTGAACATTAGGAATACTTCAAATCTCATTGAAACTATGATGAGAAGAAAAGGCTTTTGCTGGTGTTCTGAAGGCTTTACATTTTTGCTTGCAACTCTTGCCTTTTACCACTGGGTGCCTGGATAAAAGACTATCAGAATGAATATAATTTTCCATTTGCTTGATGATGAAAGGGTGCCAAATTAGTCAGACTGATAGGAAAAATGGCTTTTGTTGATTTATTTACTTTTCTAATTGGAACACGGTGTGATTCTAGAAAATTTATCTTCCTGATGAGGACAAACTGTGAGATCCCACAACTCCAGAGGGACAATCAGTGACACTGGGGTAGAATCATAGAATTATAGAATCATAAAATTGTTATGGCTGGAAAAGACCTTTGAGATCATCATGTCCAACTGTTATCTAACTATACCAGGCCCACTTCTAAACCACATGCCTGAGCACCATATCTAGATGGCTTTTAAATACATCCAAGGATGGTGATTCAACCACTTGCCTTGGCAGCCTGTTCCAGTCTTTGATAACCCTTTCACTGTAGAAGTTTTCCCTAATGTCTAACCTAAACCTCCCCTGGCACAATGTGAGGCCATTTCCTCTTGTCCCATCGGCTGTAACTTGTGAGAGGAGACCAATGCCCACCTCTCTACAACCTCCTTTCAGGTAGTTGTAGAAAGCAATAAGGTCTCCCCTCAGCCTCCTTTTCTTCAGACCCCAAGTCCCTCAGCCGCTCCTCATAAGACTTATTCTCAGGACTCTTTACCAGCTTTTTTGCCCTTCTCTGGACACACTCCAGCACCTCAATGTCTTTCTTATACTGTGGCACCCAAAAATGATCACAGTGTTTGAGGTGCAGTCTCACCAATGCCAAGTACAGTGGAACAATCTCTTCCCTAGCCCTGCTGGCTACATTATTCCTGATGCAGGCCAGGATGNACCCCAAGTCCCTCAGCCGCTCCTCATAAGACTTATTCTCAGGACTCTTTACCAGCTTTTTTGCCCTTCTCTGGACACACTCCAGCACCTCAATGTCTTTCTTATACTGTGGCACCCAAAAATGATCACAGTGTTTGAGGTGCAGTCTCACCAATGCCAAGTACAGTGGAACAATCTCTTCCCTAGCCCTGCTGGCTACATTATTCCTGATGCAGGCCAGGATGCCGTTGGCCTTCTTGGCCACCTGGGCTCACTGCTGGCTTATGTTCAGCTGGTTGTCAATCAACACCCCCAGGCCCTTTTCTGCTGGGCAGCTTTCCAGCCACTCTTCCCCAAGCCTGTAGCACTGCATGGAGTTGTAGTGACCCAAGTGTAGGACTCGGCACTTGGCCTTGTTTAAGCTCATACTATTGGCCTCAGCCCATCGATCCAGCTAATTTGGTGGTAATTTCAAGGTAATTTGTGTCCAGGGAGTGGTGCACTGTGACTCATATTTGAAGAGTCTAGGAAGTCTATCTAACCTTCCTCACTGCATATATTAAGAGCTCCTTGTTTTTTTTTTTCATATTGCAGCAATCGATTGCAAGGAATGACATTGTGCGAACCCCCAGCTAGTTAGTTTTTCACTACAGAACTGAACTTCAGCAAAAGGAAATAAATAAGAATACTTCAAGACCTAGAGAAACCTGTTGTTCTTGTGTTAATAAAAGAAAACTGAACGAAGGAAGGAATAAGACAGAGAAGATTAAGTCACTCCTTATCTCATAGCACACTGACATTTTCTTATCCTTCTTAGAATTTGTGGCCAGCTCTAGGAGTTGTGTTAGTAAACTTGTATATTAAAATTCAGACTACTTGCTGAACTTTAAAATATTTTCCCTAATGCCCATTAGATTGAAAAGAAATCTTAATTATTTCTCTATTTGTGAATGCCTTCCTTCTGTCAACTTTATTTTGTGAGTCACCAGTTGCTTATACATTGTTTTGGCTTTATTTAGAGTAGTTAGAAATACAGAATGATATATACTGTGAAGTAATAATTTATGACAAGGTGTGCAGTGTGCAAAATGTCATACAGTTTGCAGAGATTAATGCATGAGCCAAGTGCAAATGCATTAACTTAACCAACTGTCTGGAAAGCAAGCTTAATGAAAGAGGGAAATGGATGCAATGTAGGAAGAAAAAGGCATTGTAGTAACAGAAAACTGTATTTAGCATATGTATTTAATATGGGGACCTCTATGAATTAATAGCTCGTATCTGAGTTCAAGTACACAGATACTTGTCTCTGGTAGGGACAGTCATAAATTCAGAGTAGGCCAGTTATGCCTGACAATCAAAAACTGCACACTGGAGACTGAGTTTAGCAAATCATAGTCTGTTCCAGGATGTCGCATATCAAGGTATAGCATTTCAAACTGTGTTTGTACAACACTTTAAAGCAAATATCTATGTCTCATTCTGCTAAGTCCCATTTCTGCTATACATATAAGTAGAAAAGATAAGACCACCCAGTGTCCTCAAGTCTATGCATTTCTAATGAATTGCTGCATGTTCAGATCTTTGAGAAAGATCAGCTTATACCCTCAGAAACACATGTAAAGACATGACTGCAAATTTTTTGAACATGTATTTGTGGTTCATCCTGAAGTCAGCTTCAAAAGATTCTAGGTTTCTTGGTTACACTCTAAACCTGGCATATTTTCTGTGATAATGCCAGAATTTACACTGTAAAGCTCTTGACTTTCAAGTCAGACGTTTTCCCTGAAGTCTTCTGTGTTGACGCTACTCACCTTACTATTTACTATGATTGGCAATGCTAATTTGAGCCTTTACAGACACTGGTAAGTTTAGGCTTATCAGAATCTCAAAAAAATACCATCAGAAATGCAGACCTGCCATCTTGCTCTCTCTTCCTAGAGTGCCTGAATTTGTTTTCCCCCAAAAATTTCTGGCCTCAAGTGCTACAGCTTGTTAGGCCACAGAAGAATCCAGTCTGTATTTTAGTAACTTTTCACAGTTGCAAGCCCACAACACCCACACTTCTATATGAAAGCAGCAGGTACATGAAAGAAAATGAGTTTGAAGAAACAGGTTTAGAGAGAAGCATCCATTTTGGTTGGTGCCCTTCTTCTGCCCTAGAAGCTGTGTCAGTCCCTCCCTGTGTACCCAGCAGGCTCTGCCGGTATGGTTTCTGAAGCTCATTACAAATTGCCATAGACGATAAAGATGACTAGCTATGTATTTACTCCTGCATTGTGGGCTGCAGTGTGAAATTTAAGAGCCTCTTAATATATAGGAAGTCCAACTAGATGATTGAATGGGCCTTTCTGGCACCGTGAATCTCTGTCTATAGATATATAACCATTAGGATCCTGTTTTCTGTAGACTACACCATTAAATTTATGGGACTTGGCCGTTGCAGAGGTAGCTGCCATACTGTGAGACAGAACAGATGCTGCCTGCAACACTGAAATGCACAATACCTTGTCCTGAACATCTTTGTGGTTCATATTAATCTAAAATAAATCGAATATATTGAAAAGATAGCCTAACTTTAGGGGCAAGGACCTATATATATATATGGTATAACATAATCTTGTTTGACTGACTTGTCTCCATTTGGAATTTGGAGCAGAAATCATAAAACTGTAACCGGAGGATGTCCATCAGAAATGAAGATTTCTTCCCATGGTATTTTGTCTTTGCTTACAGTTTTATTTCCACTGTTGCTATTTAGAGAGAAATCTTATACTTAGCCATTCAGATACAGTCTTTCTTGGCAGGTGATGTTCTCAGAAACCCCTTATGGAAAAGGCTGTCACAATGGCTGTGATAATATTGAGACACTGTTAACTTGAATATGCAAAAGTAAAAGTATTAAATCTTCCTAATCACTAGTACAGTGATTACCCATGTTTCAGGAAAATACAGTTTTAAACTTTTGTATGCATAATTTTTAAAAAAAGTCACTAAGAAACAGAAATATTTCCTATTTTAATTCCTGATTTTAACTGACAATAAATAGAACTGCTGACAACAGGAACTATTTTTCCATATGACTAGCAGAAAAGTAGGTGTTATATACAGAATAGGAGAAGTGTATTATAGACTGGAAATTTTATGTTTTTAGCAAGACATACCTTGGAAACCATTAAATGCAATTATTTATTCCTCAGTCACTAAAAATAGGTGTGGCCTGCATTTTAACTAGCTTATTCATAATCTCCCTAAATAGTTTCTTGGTTAATATGGTAAAAGAAAGAAGGCATTCTAGTTCCTTTTTTATTCTTTTAAAACCACTCGTCTGTAGCATACATTTGATTTTCCACAAAGTAAAAAGCTTTTTTTTTTGTATGTGTAGGCATGCCTGGAGAAATGGTGAGAAATAAGAAAACCACATGTGAAAAAAGCCATGTCTTCTGCTCTATCATTGCTTCAGGGACTTAGATGACATTGGTAAGGAACAACAGTAGCTACTAAACTGGCTTGCACATGGATGAACAGGAACAAAAGTCACCTTGGCTAATGTCAAACAGTGGCTTTGAATTTTATGATCAGCCCATTTTTGGTCCCAAGATTCAGGGAAGTCCCTTCAGTGAAAGTAATTTCTGGATTTTTTTTCTTCCCACACAAGTTAACAAATTCCACGTATCCTGCACTGACAGCTGTCACTAAGCTAATGTGTCTCAAAAGTTTGTGTGCATATTAGAGAAAAAGATAGATCATATTCCTCTTAAATATGCTCTGAATGCTACATTTTGCCTCACTGTTATAAAATTCATTAACTGACTTTGTCTTAACAATGTGTTCTCTCCTGCCTTTTGTTGTGTATGCTGGCTGTTTTGATTGTATCTAATCATAATTTTCAAGCATCGTTCAAGCCATGAGGTAGAAACTGTACTGACAATTGTGCTAAGCATTGTTTGCTTCCAGCAATCTGGAGAGATTTGTTGGTTCATTTCATTTCCCCACAGAAACCTGATGATATCCTGATAGTTCTCAAAAGAAAAGCATTAAAAAATACCTATTTTTTAACTTTAACTAGAGCCTGTTTACCTCATTATTTCTTTTTCTATCATTGTCCTTGGAACAACTTTTAAGCTGGCTGTGAACTCTTTTCAGTTATTATTGTTTACATTTAGGATATAGAAGGCTGTTCAAGGAATCTACTCCTCACTCACACTGGGAAAAATAGTGAATTGAGCCATACATATTTAATGGATGAAAGTCCATAAGATATATTTTATTAATGTATGTCTATTGAGGTTCCATTCTTTGTTCCATTTTGTCGAACCAACTTGGCACACTGAATCCTGTCGCTTTTAATTATACTGCGTTATTACGCTCACTATGCTTTTTCTTGAGTTTTGCCTCGAGGACTCTCCCCAAGCAAGACTGGCTGCCCTGCCAGAGAGTCTTGCCTGCCAGTGCAGGGTGAGCGCACACTCTGGACCAGGACTGGCTGCTGCCCTGTGCCTGGGCTCTCCCAGAAGCACTCGGGCAAGGTTTGCTGAAAGGGACCCCATCCTATTGTTTGCGTGGCTTTCAGTTTTTCTAGTGGCTTACAAATACCCAAAGGCCTTATATTCAGCCTCAGGGGATGGGTTGTTTCCTTTGCTCTGTCTTGGCACACACTGCTGGGTGATCTCCACGGTGCACTAAGGCAGCAGAAAACCATCTGGATCAAGTCACTACTCTCATAACAGGACTACAGGGATGTACAAATGGACCCAACTATGTATGAGATCAGTGTGTGCATTCATGAAATCAGACAGAGCTTAACAGGTGTAGTTAAGCATTTCTACTCGGTAAGTTTTGGAATACCCTCTGGGTTTGGTTATATAGTTATATGGTTTTGGTATTCATTTCCTTCTTATATGTTTTGTGACATTAGATGTCATTCATCGAGGTGAGGTTAACAATAAGCAAAACTGCTAGTTTCTTTTAACTTCTACTCAGTAAATGTATTGTGATTTTTCCCAATTTAATTGACCAATTGATATAGCTTTATTAATTCTGTTAATTTTCTGATGTGTAAACTTTTGATCTCATTATGTTTAACTATATCCTTTATAAACTGAATCAGCATCCACAATAGCATCATTGCACACTAGGCCTGTGTAGTATTTAGTCCACAATTTGGGGATCCTTTGAATTTTGAGATGTAGCTATCCACTTATGTAGTTATCCAGTTATTTCTTGAGGAATGACGGTGAAAAATACTGGAAGAGAACTATTTCATGAACCTTTATTTCAATTATTTCTATTTTGTCTCCTAAGAAAAAAGAAAACTACTTCAGGCAAATATTTTATTACTTGATGAATCCCTTCAGTTGTCTTAAAACCAGTCTTTGAGAGGTAGCTATATACCTCTCTCCCTTTTATTTCTGTTCAAATATGTCCAGAGTACTGATATTGTCTGTATTCCTTCCACTTAGTTTCATAACTTTTCTTTCATGTCATTTATCTTATAGCCAGAAATTGAGCTGTATTCCTTTATTATTTTGAATAGATCTCAGATTGATTTTGAAGGGATTGAAATGTCCTATAAAGCAGCATCCACATAAAAAGAAAATTTTATTAATGACATTTCATGGTTTTATTGCCCTTGTTTTTTCTCCCTCTCTCTTAGACTGCCTGTCAATGGTTCTGCTGACATGGCAAAAGGTGCCGACAGACACCCCATTGTGCATGGGGCTCAGCATAAATAACGAGGCTGAACCTGATATGTCCCTGCTCTTTCTTACACCATCTTCGTTCTCTCCAAACAAAAAACTGGAGCAAAGCATAAGGGATGCTGGGAGTCATGTTTCTGAAACACAGTGGAGATAATAGCGGGAATGATTTTCCACACGGGTGAGGCATAAAGAGGGGTGACCATCCCTACAATCTCTAACTTGCACCAAGAAAGTCAGAGGCATGGGAGAAATCTTAATCTCAGAAGATCCTCTGGGAAGGATATTTCTGTGGTTATCCTGCACTAGTGGGTGCTGAAATGTGTAAATTCACCACGCTTTTTTGCCACAGGATTCTCTCCTCTTTTTGGAGTGAAACCAGATCTGCAACTAGCTAAAAATCTGCCTCCTTTAGAGGACTTTAGAAATCAAATATGGAGAGTCTTCTATTTTCAACAACTGTTCAAAACATGCAGAAACTGTATGACTGTTGGTAGATAAACACATTTCAGAGTCTAATGTATATTTCTACTGTTACNGGCTCAAAAAGGAATCAGGCAGTCATGAATAAAGACACAGAGTTTGGGTCAAGTAGGTGTCAGGACAGCTGGTTTCTTATGTGTTTTATAATACTTTATAGTACAGTGTTCTTTCATGTAAGGGTGCAAAGGAACAGCCTGTGTCATGGCTCTTGAATGCTGTGATTTTCCACAGTGTATCACAATTACTGAAAAAATTCTGGCTAAATAATCATGATCAAGACCTTGGAATTTTCCATTTCATGTCTCGTGTTTGATGGTTTAACTGACAGAACAGACTGCTGTATAAATCATGAACGGGATGGAAAACACTAAAATTATGTTCTCACAAAGCTACCAGTTAGGTCAAAAATTTCTCTGTCATTTCTCTGTGGCTAAGGCCAGCTGTAAGTTTTAATGGTATCAGATTACTATTTTCTTGAACCTCCAAAACTGGCTAATTGCTGGAAATCGCCAGCAAGTCTCTCCACACAACCCTCTGCGTTGTGCCTTACCTTTCTATAAGGAAGCCAGGAACTATACAAAAACCAGCATGCATGGCTATCTCCCTCTCTGTGGGTAACTAGGCTGTAATAAGTCAAATGTAATATCAGACACACTCTTTTGGATGCAGTGATAGGAGGTCTATGTTGAAGTGCCTGTGTGTCACCCACAGACTACTTCAAGTAAAGCATATTTCAAAAGGAAAAGTGTGAAGTTGGAGTATACTGCATGGGCTGCATACACAGCCACACACATCAGTTAAGCCCCAAACTTTCCATTTAGAAAACATAGGGTCTTATGCATGAATCACTGATGAATGAAAGATGTGGTATGGGACTTTCCTAATCAGAGAGGGTTTGTTTCTCAAATTATTCAGCAAATTTAACAGGCTTCTAGCAAAGATATAGGTGCTTAGATAGGTACACTGTGTGATCCAGATTTATCACTGTACATTGTGGAAAGAAGGGAAGGGAAGGGAAGGGAAGGGAAGGGAA
>VZSZ01004058.1:212705-225454 GCA_013398815.1 Ibidorhyncha struthersii
CAAGGCAGATTTACTCTGTTTAATTTTGTCTCTTGAAAAGGAGAGGTTGAATCTAGATACATTATTAAGCAGACAAAGCAACTTTTTATACAGTGCTTAGAAGAGCAACGTCAGTTCCTGGGAGATTTGTCATACTGCATAGACAAACTGCATGTTTATCAAACAGCTCCTGGAGCAGCCTTATTAGCTAGAGGTGGGCTTTATTTATTTATTTATTTATTTATTTATTTATTTATTTATTTTTACTAGTAGAGCTGAATAGGAAGACAGTTTTCAATCATTTCAAAATCAATCACTCTTTTTTTTTTTCCTTTCGCTTCCCCCAAATATTTTCTTTTTGTATTTTTCAAGGGGTTGAGCAGAGGGGAGGAAGAGGCAGGAAAAGAGATGAGAAGGGAGAGAGCAAACTAGACAACAGCCCTGTGACTGGAGGTATTTCCTCTGCTCAGCTCCTCCCTGAGGGGACTCAGAGCTGCCCCCTCCTCCCCAAGCTGCACCCAGAATCAGGGCTAGGCACACGTTTGACACAGGAGAAAGAGACAGCTGAATGCCTGACCCGAAGGTAGCATCACTTACAAAAGATCTTGTGTGTGATTTGAAGCAGTGAAGTTGAATCAAAATTAGGTCTTTTCTGCACCATCACACTGAATTAATATGTCCAGAAAAATAAATTAAACTTCGTTGCACAAAGCAGGGACCTGCCACCAGGCCAAAGTCCTGGAAGCAGAGGCAGGTTCTTCCTCATCATATGTGCTGTGACTACCTGGGTAAGGAGCTCTGTAATGTGCACGTTTGGTGTATGGTCTTCTCAAATGCACAGCACAGTAGTAGATGGAGAAATTTTGGGGAAGAGACGTTTAATGCCTTTTCAAAGTATTTGTTCCCCAGACAACAGCAGTTAGTTTGTTGAGCTTGATCTTTCCCATGGCAAGGTTCACTTTTATCTGTTTTTTGGAGCTGAGCTGCTCTACAAGCTTTTAGATATCAAATTTGCTGCCTACAAGCAGCACTATTTTGCCTGAGCACACAAAGTATTTCCCACCTTCACATTGACACTCAGGCACAGAGGTCTTAAAGAGACAGCTTTAGTCTAGCCTGTTCTCCTCTTCCTATCTGTTTCAAGTTTATTAATTATTCCTCTGCAGACAGACGGCAGCTATTCTATATTTCTGTGTGTCTTCACAAAGCTGAAAGATGAATGTTACCAGTGGCTTCATAAAATTCATGTCAGATTTTTGTTATGTTTTATTTGTCAGAGTTGCTTAGCTTGTGACACCCACAGGGCTCAGAATATATTGCAGTCTTCCCTGGGAGTGCCAGAGAGGCACTTGCCAAAATAGAGAGCCTACTGTCTCCCCTGCCTGCGCAGCCAACTTCTCTTTGAAGCTGAGGGAGATGAAGACACATATCAAAGGGGTGAACAGGTGCCCTACAAATTTACAAGGCTTGTGGTCAAAGGTAAAAAAGCATCAGAAAGCACCTAGTTGTAAATAACAAATGCTTTTGGCCTTGACTTTCAGCATACACTGAACTGTGTACTTTAGCCTGTGAGAAAGAGTAAGAAAAAAACAAAGTCAAATTTTCATTGAAGCTACTACATTGTTTCATAAAATGTATACTTGGGTATATGCATCTGAAGTATGCATTCATAAACATAGCAAAACCACCTAACACTAAAACCAGGTAATTTTGAAACATAGTCTGCCTTTCGTGGCTCCTTATAAGAGTAGATTTTATTTTTTAACAACAAAAATACAAGTTTTTGATAGTAATAACATTTCAGTACTTACGCTATTGAGGCTAAGTGCCTGATAATAAGAACTGCAGTAGGAGTTGTCAGGGCTGTGTCCTCTAAAAACTAAGGTAACTCGTGAGGTCTTGTGGCTGGTAATAAGAAGTGTTGATCTAATGACTCTGAATGCATCTATATTTACATGGTTAGTTAGACCTTTCAAAGGGTTTTTACTGTCACAGTGCACTGTACTTCTGCATATGTATGTTGAGTACTGAGAAACAAAGCCTTCCAAAATGTCTTGCCACTTTAGAAATGGACGTCATTTGGCCTTCTTGTAAGAGGCATAGTTCCTTCCTGTCATAGTGTATTACAAAGTTATGACTTCATTATATTTTGTATCTCTCTTTCCAGAAACCAATTTAATCAGACACAAAACACAGAAGTCCTTTCACTTCTGACTCATTTTATTACCCTGCTGTTAGCAGATAGTTTACAGTTGTGTCACTGGTCTTTATTTCTGCTCCATGTAGCCTATATTGTTCATGTGCTGTGTCTTACTCATTAATGTAAGGCCCTTTGAAGTTTAGAGTGGCTTAGCTTCTCTGTGGACTTCTAGTAATCCAAAAAGTATAAAAGGATATGGAGCCTTTACATGCCCCTCTCCTCCTGAAAAATGAGGGAGAATGTAGGATACACAGAAGGTGCACCAAACTGTTTGCTATAAAACTGAAAAATTCATTTCTACAATCATAGAATCATAGAATGGTTAGAGTTGGAAGGGACCTTAAAGATCATCTTGTTCCAACCCCCCTGCCATGAGCAAGGATGCTTTCCACTAGAACAGGTGCTCCACTAGAACAGCTCCATCCAACCTGGTCTTGAACACTTCTGGGAAAGGGGCATCCACAACTTCTCTGGGCAATCTGTTCCATTTTCTCACCACCCTCAGAGTAAAGAATTTCTTCCTAATATCTAATCTAAATCTACCCTCTTTCAGTTTTAATTGTTACCCCTTGTCCTATTGCTACACTCCCCGATAAAGAGTCCCTCCCTATCTTTCCTGTAGGCCCCCTTTAAGTATTGGAAGGCTGCTATAAGGTCTCCCCCCAGAGCCTTCTCTTCTCCAGGCTGAACAATCCCCACTCTCTCAGCCTGTCTTCAGAGGAGAGGTGCTCCAGCCCTCTGAGCAACTTTGTGGCCCGCCTCTGGACTCACTCCAACAGGTCCATGTCCTTCTTATGTTGGGGGCGCCAGAGCTGGACACAGTACTCCAGGTAGGGTCTCAAGAGAGTGGAGAAGAGGAGTAGAATCACCTCCCTCAACCTGCTGGTCACGCTTCTTTTGATGCAGCCCAGGATGTGGTTGGCTTTCTGGGTTCCAAGCACACATTGCTGGTTCATTCAACACCCCCAATTCCTTCTCCTCAGGGCTGTTCTCAATCTGTTCTCTGCACGGCCTGTATTTGTGCATGGCATTGCCTGACTTGCATGCAGGATCTTGCACTTGGCCTTGTTGAACTTCATGAGGTTTACATGGGCCTACCTCTCAAGCCTGTCAAGGTCCCTCTGGATGGTATCCCTCCCCTCCAGTGTGTGGACTACAGGGCACAGCTTGGTGGTGTCAGCAAACTTGCTGAAATTGCATTCAGTCCCACTGTCCATGTCGCCAGCAAAGATGTTAGACAGTACCAGTCCCAGTACTGACCCGTGAGGAACACCACTTATCACTGCTCGCTAGTTGGACACTGACCCATTCACGGCAACTCTCTGAGAGTGACCATCCAGCCAATTAGCCAATTCCTTATGCACTGAGTGGTCCATCCATCAAATCCATGTCTCTCCAATTTAGAGACAAGGATGTTGTGCAGGACAGTGTCAAATGCTTTGCACAAATCCATGTAGATGACATCAGTTGCTCTTCCCTTATCCACCAATGCTGTAACCCTGTCATAGATGGCCACCGTATTTGTCAGGCATGACTTGCCGTTGATGAAGCTGTGTCACCAATCACCTCCTTAGTTTCTATGTGTGTCAGCGTACTTTCCATGAGGATCTGCTCCATGATCTTGCTGGGCACAGAGCTGAGACTGACCAGTCTGTAGTTCCCTGTGTCTTCCTTTTTCCCCTTTTAAAAATGGGGGTTATGTTTCCCCTTTTCCAGTCAGTGGGAACTTCACCAGACTGCCACGACTTCTCAAATATGATGGATAGTGGCTTAGCAATGGCATCACCCAGTCCCTACAGGACCTGTGGATGGATATCATTAGGTTCCATGGATTTGTGCACCTTCAGGTTCCTCAGATGGTCTCGAACCTGGTCTTCTCCTACAGTGGGTGGTTCCTCATTCTCCCAGTACCTGCCTTTGCCTTCTGTGACTTGGGTGGTGTGGCTAGAGCACTTGCCAATGAAGACCAAGGGAAAAATGTCATTGAGTACCTCAGCGTTGTCCATATCCCATGTGACCAGGTCTCCTGTTTCCTTCTGGAGAGGGCCCACATTTTCCCTAGTCTTCCTTTTATCACCAACATACCTGTAGAAGCTTTTCTTGTTGCCCTTGATGGCCCTGTCCAGATTTAACTCTATCTGGGTTTTAGCTTTCCTAACCTGATCCCTGGCTGCTCAGACAATTTCTCTGTATTCCTCCCAGGCTACTTGTCCTTGCTTCCACCCTCTGTAGGCCTCCTTTTTGAGTTTGAGTGTGTCCAGGAACTTCTTGTTCATCCATGCAGGCCTCCTGACTTTTTTGCCTGAGTTCTTCTTTATTGGGATGCATTGCTCCTGAGATTGGAGGAGGTGATCCTTGAATATTAACCAGCTTTCTTGGGCCCCTCTTCCCTCCAGGGATAACCCACAGTACTCTACCAAGCAGATCCCTGAAGAGGCCAAAATCTGCTCGCCTGAAGTCCAGGGCAGTGAGCTTACTGTGTGCCCTCCTCGATGTCCTAAGGATCTTGAACTCCACCATCTCATGGTCACTGCAGCCAAGGCTGCCCTTGAGCGTGACATTCCCCAGCAGCCCCTCCTTGTTGATCAGAACAAGGTCCAGCGTGGCACCTCTCCTCATTGGCTCCTTTATCACTTGGAGAAGGAAGTTATCACTGACCCATTCCAGGAACCTCCTGGATTGCTTATGCCCTGCTGTGTTTTCCCTCCAACAGATATCGACATGGTTGAAGTCTCCCCGTGAGGACTAGGGCTTGTGAATGTGAGGCTGCTCCTATCTGTTTATAGAGGGCTTCATCCACTCGGTCTTCCTTGTCGGGTGGCCTGTAGCAGTCCCCCACTGTAATGTCCCTGCCCTCCCTTTAATCCTGACCCATAATCTCTTGGTCAGATCCTCATCCATCCCCAGGTGGAGCTCCATGCACTCCAGCTGGTCATTGACATAGATGGCAACACCGCCTCCTGGTCTCCCCTGAAGGACAAACTGCAAGGAGTAAATCCCATGACAGTATCCATTTAATGTTATGTATTTCAAAAGCTTCAAGACCCAAGTGTTAGAGAGAGAGGCACTCAGTATGTGTGAGAGAGGTAGCATTAAATCAAATGACAGAAAAGTTCAATATTAACTGCTCTGCAGTAGAGCTATTCAGAAGTTGTATTTCAAAGTCCTAAACTCGGAAATGAATGGCTTATAGGGAAAAATAAGACTGGATAAAAACATATTGCATGTATGTCAACACTGCATGGACAAACTTTGTAAAAGATGTGTTTATTTTTTCTGTGGGTCGATGTTTTACAGTGACAAGCAGAAGTTTGCATAGAGATGGACCCATAAAATGGGTCTTGCAGACTTTTTAGGTGAGCAGTTTTCCATTGTGAAGTAAGTCTGCTCAGGGGACACTTGAGGCTTACAGGCTTAACAGGTTGTGTTATAAACACAACCGATTTCTGTTGCCCTGAGACTGAGAAGCTGGGGATGGATAAAACCTGTGGATGGAGAGCCCTATTGAGATCTGGGGGGTCCTTGTCCTCAGCGGCTGCTGGAGTCAGCCTTGGTGGAAGGCCTTGAGGAAGCAAGAGCAGCTTCTATTACGTGCAGCGCTATCAGCCCGGCCCATGCTCCACACTACCTCCCCACCCCTCAGGAGAAGCACCATACATTTTGGCTTTCCAGGGCTGTGGCAAGCTAGAGCAACAGGCCAGGTCCTCCTATTTTGCCACCCTTGCAGGGGAGAATTGCAGAGAACTGTCTTTTTTGCTACATCCTGAGATTTAGTTATGCAGTTACTAAAATAGAAGGAAATAATTTACTGGTAAGCAAAAAGAAGCAGCAAAAAATATAGGAGTAAAACTTATTTTCCTCTCTAAATTTTGAGACCTAGCTTGGCCAGAAGGACCAGTCATTTTTAACACTGAAGGAATGACACTCTAAGGCTGAAAGGATTTAGAAATTGAGGTGGGGGGAAGGAAAGAAATACATTACTCCAGAGATGTAAAACTATTTAACAAGAAAGATATTTTTTTGGTTATTCTAGTCAGAGAGTGTCTCTCTGCCAAATCCAGCACAAGAAATTCTGGTAATTAATCCACAGAGACACTTACGTATCCAATCAGATTTGAGATATCTGTGTTGTTGGCACAGGTAATGTTTCCTCGTTACTTAAGACTGGTATAAATTGACATTTAGCTGAAGCTAACACCTGCACTGAACATGTGAACTTTTGCTTGTCAGTAAACTACCTCAGACTTCTTTGATAAAAGAAGCAAAGAAGATATAAGATAACACTTGGAGATGCTGAAACCTTCGATCCCACTGGTAAGAGCAGATGGTGTTAGACTGTATTTTATCCTCTTTCCCCAGAAGCTGCATCCCAAAACAGTTGCCAAGCCCCAGCTCTACTCACATAATTCTCATGCCACCTCACTGCCCAATGGAAAGAAGAGCTGATTTGAACTCTGGTTACAATGATCATCATTACCCTGCAGTCAGAGTTATGCCAGCAGCACTGTGACTATGTTAATGTGGGTGGGAAACTGTGCCCCCGTCACACATTTTGCTACTGAAAGGACACTCCCTCGGGCACAGGGGAGGTCTGCAGCAGACCCAGGAATGTAATCTGTTCTCTTCAGCAGACTCTTTAATAGTAGTTCATCCTTATTCATCATGTTGAGGAAAGATGCAAGGACAACAGCTGGGATTCATCACACCTCGCGTAAACAACGTACGTGCCTTAACTTAGGGGTATAGCTGTTATAGGCATCTTGTATAGTCAAGGAAAAAGGGAAATTCTGGACATCTGTCACCACTGGAGATGCATTATTTATTTTTGTTGCCTAAAGGGAAGCTTAAGGCATTTATTCTTCTTATCTAGGGACCTTCGTCAGGTGCCTGAGCTAAAAATATGTCTACCAGGGCTGTGAAAGGTGCTATGATTAGTTTATCCTTCCTTAACCTCAAGGTAAGTTTTAGGTTATTAGTTCTGCTCTGTAGTGATGGTATGTGTAAGTACTGGAAGATCAATATTCTTTAAGCAAAGGTTTCAGTGTTTAGCAGGTGCTAGAAATTAGCAGAAGGCAACCATTGGTGACCGGCAGGACTTTAAAAGTGAACCACTACATGCAGTGACCTCTTTCTTTTAATTGTGTCAAATAATATTTACATAGTGATCCTGACAGCCACTGGAGATTTGTTTAGGGAGTAAGAGACTCGTGAGCAGTGATTTTGTCCAGTGATCTCAAATAAATATTGAAACTAGGAATTTTTAAGGAAATATTTCAGCCTGATGCTTTAGATAATATCTTCAGATGATTCATTATCAATAATGCATTCTGGCAAAATGAAATTGTGACATTAAAAGTACACTGGACTTAACCAAATAATTTCAATTTATAACAGTCTGAAAATTCTTTGTATTTTGTAAGGCACTAAAAATAAACTGGAAAAAAACCCTGATATGTCCCTATAAACTTAACATTTACAGTTGAAAATAGACTATTTTGCAAGGCATATTTAATATTGTCACTAATTCACTCTCAGAAACAGCTCAAGAAGCAAAAGTTTTATTTCTCTCAAGAGCTAGAAGTTGGTGAATAGTAAAAAAAAAAAAAGAAAACAGAAGTAAAGAATATGATACTCCTGTGAATAAATTCCACTTAGGTCATATTAATTTCGATGGAATTGAGGATCCTTTCATCAGCTATCCAGGATCATCTAATAAACAAGTTTTTTAAAGCAAAAAATATCACTAATATTATCATCACGAGTATTAGTCCAGTATTCACACCAAAAATGTCTGTCATTTTGAACAAAAACATTTATTATCTTCTCATGCAAAAGAACTATCTCTAGTGATTAGTGGAAGCAGTAAAAAGATTTATTGTAAAAGATTTCTCATAAAACTTACGTTATACAGTCTGAGAACCAAAAGCTACTATGTCACCTTGATGCCTGACTGCATGGTGTGAATTATGTGCTAAAAATCATCACCGTGTCCCCAAAAAACCCAACTTAGTCTCAACAAGTCATAAAAGAATGTGTATTGCTGATTGATTGTCAATTCTTGTCTTCACAGGAAAACATTCATCAAGCACGAGGGCCAGATGAGGGGTTCAGATTAGACGCTGTGTGAAAATCACTGCTTTAATGAATTAGAGAAAGGGAACCTCTGGACTTCTGTGATAGGTTTTTAAAACATAAGTGACACAGTCTTATAAAGCTTCCTATAGTGACAAAAAAAGGGCTTTTCTTTCTTGAATGAAGGCAGATTTTCAAGCAGAAACCACAGTATTACCAAGTGATTTACACATAAATTAATCCATATTAGATCATATGAGTCATTCCCTCCTTCAGGGGAATATCACCATCCAGTTGGTAGGACCACCTAAGCCAAGTGAATATATAATGTGAATTGTGGTACGCACTTTCCTACATATCCATCATAATGATCAGTTTTAAATCATTAGGTAGACACTCCCATTAATGGGTGTTCCATTGCATTTCTACTGGAGATGGGCCTAAGTAACAAAGTCCAGCACTGCAGTGCAAGTTTCCAGTTATTTGGCAAGATCAAGAGTGGTACTTAAATGTGCAATGTTGCTTCAAACCATGCAAATGATCTGATGCACAGGAACACCAGGGAAAGTCTGGATCTTGCTGGCCTCTGTTACAGACTCTGGATCAAGGAAGCAATGTTGAATGCTCTTCTCACACAGCATTAGCCAATCTTCACTGCTTCCAGCCTCTTCTTTAGCAATGACTGCCTCTAATTTCTGCTAAAGAAACTGCTCAATTACTGCCTCAGCACCAGGAATTTGATTTTCCAGGCATACATTTATTTCTCTGAAGTGAACCTGTTCAGGTTAAGGATTGAAGGTGTTTTGAGAAAGCAGAAATTGCTGGGTATTGGAGCTATGAGCCTGACAATTCCCAAACTCACTCAGCTCCCTCTGGGAGTTACATGTTGGTTTCTATCACAGAAGACAGTATTTTAGAAATAAAAAACAAACCAACCAACCAAACCCCGATCAATCTTGACTAATTTACCGCAGCAGACACTGTGTGAAAAATGCATAGAATTAAGGAAGGAGCTTTTCTGTCTTTTTTTTTTTTTTCTCAATCTCTGGAGTCAAGTTAAAATGGAATACAGTCATTAAAAGGTTATCTAGTGTAACAATTTAGCCAGTAAGAGGCAGGAGAAGGCTATATTCTTCTGTGAGTTGTTTTATGAAGTATCTCATGGTTGACAATCAGTGAACTAAATCTTTCAACAAGGAGAGATTTACAAGGACCTGTCTACAGAGACAAAGTGTTTCTCAGACTTCAGGCAGCCCTGGGACCAAAGATTAGCAGAACTGCACATAAATACACCTTACAGCTACAGAATGCCACAACTGGGAGCCTTCAATAGGAAACTATGTGTAAACATGCCTATAGAAACAGGCTTCAAATACTAAACATGAAATATACAGGGGTTTAATAGCTTTACAGACCTTTGTATTGGACCTTGCAAAGGTACTTTCCTTCATTAACTCACCATGTTACTTTTGCCCCTAGAATTCTGATGTCAGACATTTTTTTGTTCATGGCTATTTTGAAGTCTCCCACTTGGAAAATCCCAACCCAAGATACTCCTGTTTGGATCAAGGCCAAGTGTTATTCTCCACCTAGCACTGTCTTCTTAAGGGGCTAAATTTTGTTTTTGTTTTTTTTTTTGTTTGTTTGTTTGTTTGTTTTTTTTTGTTGTTGTTTTTTTTTTCTTTTGATGAATGATGAGCATTAGAAGATGCTTCAGATAGAATTTAAATATCACAAGCTGTTAAATACTAAACACTTGAGGAATACTTAATTAGGCAGCAGTACACAGCAGGCGGTCAGGTTCTGACCGGCTATCCCATTCCTGGGACGGTACCACCCCGGAAAAGCCTGTTTGATTACTGTTATTATCCATCTCAGAGGGCTAGTAATTAACTACTGCAGAAATTTACTGTCTAAAAAGCATATTGTTATCAATGAAATGAATGCGAATTTTCACAACACGGCACTTAATGGGCATTACTGCCACACATAAAGCAGTACTGGCAAATCATTTTGCAGCCCATTTGTGTTCAGGTAATATTAAAGCTGCTACATAGTACTGATTTTAAGCAGGATTCAGCTGGATAAGCAAGTGGAATGGAGATTTCTGCTACTTGTGTGGTGCTGGCAATCTGAGACTAGCATCCTGTGATAAATGAAACTGGTGAATCTTAAGTCTGGTCTTCAGAGATTGTGGTTACATCCACTCTGTGAAAACACGTTCTTATTATATGACTGTACTTTGACATTAACTGCCAAAACTGCAGCCACTTTGGATTTCATGCCACTACACATATCATTACAGCAAGAAATTCAGTCAAGTATCACCATGTCAGGGCAGCAGAGTGATTGGGGTCTGATGTACTGCTGAAAGTACTGAACTTCCTTTCTGAGCAAAGGAAACTATCAGACCCCAAGAATTGATAGTCACTTTAGTCATCGCATCCCCCATCACATGTTGGGGCTCCTAACCCCGTGTTCAACAAGGGACAAGTTGCTTTCCACATAACTAAATCCTTAGTAGAAGCAGGGAAAGATGCATGCCAGTGTATCACAGCTGCTGATTAAACATGTCTCTGCATCAAAAATCTTAAATTGCCTCTTTCTTCTTTCAGCTGGATGTATAATCCTTTTCATTTCTTGTCCTAAGCTGCTGAGCATCATATGTCTGTGTACGGTAAAACAGTTACTACATGTATCTCATGGATGATTTGTGGGCAAGGTAATATCTCCCTTTACTTAGTTCTGTCTTTCCAGAAAGCATTAGTATGCCAATAAATGAACTATTCCAGCCCCTTGAGCAGCTTCAAGGACCCACCATCTCTTTTAAAATCTATCTGACAGAAAATACGTCTTTCCTCTTCCCTCAGAGGGGAACAATTACCCAAGCCATCCAGGTGGAGTCCAGGGCCATGTGAGCAATGGGTTTCCTAACCATAAAAATGACATGACTTTGAAGCCCATTGTCTCGCTGCCTTGGTGGGCTAGAAAGCAGGATTTTTATCCTTTTTGAAAGGGGAGACTTTCAACTTGCTAGCACTTGCTTCTGAACTCTGGAATGGGCAAAACCAACAAATGTAATGTTATGACACTGGTACAGATAAAAAAGGACTTTGAGAAAAGATGTTGTGCCACGAGCTGTTTGAGTCAAAATTACTGAAACGTCTGGCTTTACTCAATGGGTTAGAAAAATTCTCATATAATTACTTAAAATTACCCGAAATATTCCTGAAACAGTCTTTTTCTAACAGTTGTATTGAAACAACAATGGAAGGAAATGGTGCACGTTTGTATTATGACCATTTCAAAACAGTGTCTATCACCTCATTGTGTCATACTTCACCAACATATATTTCTTGTATATCAAGTTAGGAAAAATACTCTAGTATTCTTCAGCATTATAAGCATTACATCAGGGCAATATACTATTATGTAATAATATATTTAATACATTAGTTATCAAATAAATCAGTGTTACTCTTGATACTTGCTATTTCATACATGCTATGCTTCCTAAGGATTTAACATCAACTCATTTATGCAGGTAAAAAGTACAAAAAGGAAAGACAGAACCAGGGAACAGGAGACATTTTTTAACATGTCTTTAAATTATACTGCTATTTTTTAACATCTGCCTTTGGCAGCCTTTCCTCCCTCAGCACAATTACTAGTCAAGTCATTATTATTATTGCGTATGTGATGAGGATATAGGATACTCTTTAAAAGGCTTTATTTAAAAGTGATAAAATCTGTAAGCACTCTCATTCCCAACAGCACAGCAGAAACGTTTAACGGAAACAAAGCAACAAAAATCTAGAGACCAGTGTATGAAAAAACAGGATTTCAAGTTCATACTCATTCTCATTAAACCGTTTCATCTTTGTTCTCTATTCTTTTTATTTCTCTTATTATGAAGAAAAAGTTTGAGTCCCTGAAGGGGAACAGTGTAGATGTTCTAGCACTCAAAAGTGATTCTAAAGAGACTAATAGTAAAAGTAGCAGTAGATGACTGACACTGAGTTATTACTGGAAGCACTGCACCACCAGCTTACCTGATGCACAGACAGATTTTTTTCTTCAGTTCCCAGATTCCTACAATTATGTTGTTGTCTTAAGCAAAAGATCATTCAAATGATGATAGCAATTAACAATGAAAAGATATATTATGGGACACATGCAGTGTGCTCGAGGCATAAGCACATACAATCCTGCTTTGTCTTGATACTATGGAAATATCTCTACACTGGAAGACAGCATTCCAGTCCTGTTCAATATATTCATCGATGATCTGGACGAAGGGATAGAGTGTACCATCAGCAAGTTTGCTGATGACACTAAACTGGGAGGAGTGGCTGATACGCCAGAAGGCTGTGCTGCCTTACAGCGTGACCTGGATAGGCTGGAGAGTTGGGCAGAGAGGAACTTAATGAAATTCAACAAGGGTAAATGTAGGGTACTGCATCTGGGGAGGAATAACCCATGCATCAGTACAGGTTGG
>VZSZ01004058.1:225713-262809 GCA_013398815.1 Ibidorhyncha struthersii
GAGAAAAGAAGATTGAGGGGGGATCTTGTTAATGCTTTCAAATACTTGAAGGGAGGATGCCAGGGAGATGGGAGCAGTCTTTTTTCAGTGGTGCCCATTGATAGGACGAGGGGTAATGGGCACAAACTTGAACATAGGAAGTTCCATCTTAACATGAGGAGGAACTTCTTTACTTTGAGGGTGGTGGAGCACTGGAACAGGCTGCCCAGAGAGGTTGTGGAGTCTCCCACTCTGGAGACATTCAAAACCCGCCTGGACGCTGTCCTGTGCAACCTGTTGTAGGTGACCCTGCTCTGGCTTGGGGTCTAGATGGATCATCTAGTTGGACTAGATGATCTCCAGAGGTCCCTTCCAACCCTGACTATTCTGTGATTCTGTGATTCTGTGATTTAAAGTCTCCATATATTCTTTTCCTTTGGGGCTTGAAATAACAGGTTTGCATCAACAGAGTGAAGTGTTCAAAGTACATAAGGGTGAGGCTTAATGTCATTTCCAAAAATGTACTCTCAATATTTAAGCCCCACTGGGCAAAAGGGGAACATAAGCATCCTGTGGAGCTTTGCATTCAGACTAACAACTGAGGCCCTGGTGTCCAAAGTGAAATAAGGTGTCACTGACTGATGTGCCTGAAGTCCAAGGCTGTGGTCCTTATACCAGCTCCCTGCTCCTTATAGAGATGAAGTTTGCAGGAAGATGAAAAAAAAAAAAAGAAAAGAAAAAGAAAGCTGTTTCCACCTCACAGGTGATATGCACCTTTTCTCTTCTCAGCTGGAGGAGGAACAAACCTGTAAGCAGTGTATGCAGAGCACTGTGCTGCTTTCACTGCACTGCCTGAGCCCTTCTTGAGTCCTTCAGATATCCTTAAACGAGTGGAGCACTGGTGATTGTAATAAGTTGCAAAAGCAGCTGTCTAAAACCAAACAAACCTGTAGGAAATGAAAAGCATGACTTTGGTAAAATGATTTGGCATCTGCAGGTTCACCTGACACACCTCAGAGAAATGGCAAAATCTTTGTAGTCTCAAGGTATAATAAGACTAAGAGATAGAAAGCCTTTAACAGAACAGAATAATGAAGATAGTTCTAATTCTATTTTATTGCTTAACCAGTGTTAGTGACATGCAAGAAGTGAGGACTTCTCTGTTTATGCTATTAAAAAGATACTAAAATATGTAAGGCTGGTAGTTCTTGAAATAGATCTTTCATACTGGATGCAAGCATCAATGCAGCTTGCTCTGAGTTAGAGAATTTAGATTCTTTTTAAAATTAGCAATTTAATAGGAAAATCCCCCTTCATGCTACAGTAAATTTGTTTACTTACAGCAGGCATTTAAATTTTTAACATATTTGTACTACGAACACACACTTTTATCCTCAAAGTACCCAAATCGGCTTTTTTTCCCATTTATATGAAATGAGATTTTGATTCAGCTAAAACTGTGGATAAATGCCCTTGGACTCTCTGTCAAGGCCACTCACTGGCTGCAGCTCCCACTGAACTCAGTAGGAGTTTTTTCACAGACTTCAAGAAGGGATTAGATCTGCCCTGTCTGGCTCAATTAATGATAGCAAAAGTATTGCTATAAAAGCAGAATGTCGTGACACCAATTCTGATTGCTCACAGTCAGTTTTGCTGGTCAGTCTGGGGGAGGAGTCACGAATGAATTCAGGAGGCCAAATACAAAGGGAGCACTGGTTCCCATGAAACACATTTAAAAGAAAGGTTACAGGAAGAGACTTAATTTTTTAGGAGGAAATGGGAAAAAATACAATGTTTTAAAAGAAGCCATAAGGGAATATCTGTCCCCTCATTTGTAAGACAATTTGCAGGTATTTGAGCTGATATTGAGGAATGGGGGAGAGGGGGAGGGAGGTATTGCTAAAACAAGTGGAAATGAGGAGGTGGTCAAACTCATGCACGCAGCTGAGGCTTTGGAGAGCACTGATGCTGATGGGGGACATGCATTTACAGGAACTCTCGTGGCTTGGTGCCAAGCTTTGAGCTGAATTGACTCCTTCCTGGAAAAGTTGCCATGTGCTGAAGGTGTTCCCTCAGCTGGGGTCTGGAGGGCCAGGAGAACATTGCTTGTACAAGTATTTAGACAGCTTTAACTACAGGGCACCTGTGTCAGCCTGGTTCGGGTCATCACCCTTCAGTCTTTGCATGAGCCACAGGCTACTCTGTAGATAGAAAGAGATTTTTTAATCTACGTCTCCTAGGTGAAATAGCATTTAAACTGACAGGAGGAGGTAGGGGACATTGACATGCTTAAGCTAGTTTTGTGATACCCTGTGAACTGAAGATATCACCCAGAAAGATTTGTAAAGCCATAAAGATTGCCTATTCCTAATTATTTATTATCTTTGCTGTTATAGACTTTTCCTGTCTTACATTTAGGACGTTGCTTCTTTTGCAGCCATCTTGTGATAACATTAATAATCCCCTTCTTTCATTTGTATTATCTCCTTGGAAATATTTATAGACTATGTTCATATTCCCCTGAGTCCTTCTTTCCGCAGAGAGAATTAATTTTGTTTCCTCAATCACTCCCTTTCTTATGTGTTCGCCTATAATCCTTCCATAGTGTCATTTTCTTGCCCTTCTTTGCATTGTCTCTACTTCTACAGTATAATTTTTAATCACGGATAAGAGAACTACATATAACTTCTTAAATATAATTGAATACATGTCATCTGCTCTTTTAGCTCCTTAGCTGAACAAAGTATAAGGTCAGGATCTTACTTTCAACTTTGTTGTTGTGCAAGAACTGCCATTTGGAGGCAATATATTGCATAAACCCCTGAAGTTATTCAACAGACATATGGGAAGATGCAAGAGAAAGATCTGGTTGTCTCTTGACAGTCCTACAGAAGGCCCACAATTCAAAATGACCAAATGTAATTAATATCCATTAACAATCTTGGACAGGTAGGATAATAGATATGGTGCAATCTTCTTATCACCAAGACCAGCACTAATTAAAGTAACAATATACTAAATTATGTGCATTCTTGATACATTTCTGTGGCTGTACTCAGCTCTGAACTGAAGGAGACAGATTACACTGATAAAAGGTTTTCCTATTTCTTCACTTTATGTAAAAAAAAAGATGTCACCCCCCCCAAAATTCAAGAGCTCTTGTGCTGGCTCTATCTCTGTCTCTGTGTGAACCATGTAGGGCCATGTGGCACCAGCAGCCACATCGACCCACATTCAGCTCTCTCAGCACAGTATGCAACAGAGGTTGGACCCTCCTGTACAGCACCACTCATAAGGTGGGGTAAGTGCCTGTAAGGAGGGAGACACTGGCCTTTTACAGTAGAAGGACCAGGTGTCCCCCATTTGATAGGAAGAGGCCTACCTGACCAAGGCAAGATGGCATGATTTTTTGGGGGTTTGGTGAATGCAACATTTTATTTGAAATGCTAAACTGCACTTGGGTTATTTTAGTCTCAAAATACTAAGGAGCGGGGAGTTTTAGTCACACAGTGTTAACTGTAACTGTTAACAAAGGAGACACACAACTTTTCCGATAGGTGAACAAAAAGGGGCAGAAGGAATGAATTCTAGTTCTGTTTTTAAAATTTCGCTTGTAAAAATGGAGCCAGAAGCAGCTATCATCAATGCTTTTACTGAGCATTTTTCAAGGCATATTGGAACAACCCCCGAGGAGGATTTAATCTGTTAATTGCCCTTTAATACTTGGTAGGTGTCCAGCTATTGTCCTATAATTTAACACCTAAGCCAAGCACTTTAAGTTTCATTCAGATAGATGTTCTATACAGGAGTACTGGTTCAGTTTAGATTAGAAAAATTATTAAGACTGCAATCTGTTCTTGTGATTCATACATCTGTTCATTTGTTCGTGTAATAGTACCACATCTACCAGCCTCATTAACCATAATAGACCTTTAAGCTCCTGGTGGGTTATAGGTTTCTAAAGTGTTACAAAGTAATTCTTGTCACTATAATTTAAACATGATGTTGTTGTTATTACTGAATCTATTTTATGAACTTTTTTTTCTCCTAACTAGATATATGCAGAAATGCTTGGTTGTATATTGCACTTGGCTGCAATGGTAACAATAATCTGTGTAATTACAGATGATGAATGGTGGATACTGAGCTCTTGAATATCTAAAGCAACCTTCTGCCCTAACACACCTCATCATGAAAGTACTCTGGTACAATGCTTATGAAGAATATTACATACCTGGCTCTGAAAAAGAGCCGAATTTGTGTTCATTACGCGTGAAGATACTCGTATTCACTGTCAGGAACTTTGCCAATGAACCTTTTTGATATGATCAAATGACAGAGCATCCTAAGGCATTATTGAATCCCACACTGAGATCTTGGAAGATTTTTGCACATAGAAAATAAGATTGCTCTAGTCATTAGTCAATGGTAGTCACAAGAATATGCATCTTCTGTTCAGTGCAAGGAGATTCCAGTCAAGCCCCAGATCAAGACCAAGATGCTGCTTGTATTCTGCATCATACTTTGTCCCTGAAGAGTAGCAAGCAATACAATGTATTTTGCTTTTATGTTACTAATAATATTTCTTCATCTCATATAATCATACTTTGTGATTAGTCAGCATCTTTCACTCAAGGATCTTAAAGGCTTTCTCAGCATCAACTAGTACAACTGAACAACCTCAGTGTTTGTTAAGTATGTTCACTGTTGCTATTATATACAGTAAATGCATTCATTTAAGATCTATAGTGGTGAGATGATTGTTCGAGACCAAGTCTCTAATATTCAGGATCAAGTCAGTCCCAGTATGTTTTAGATACTGTATTTGCACAGGGCAAACTCCAGTCAGGGTCAGACTTGCCTTTAAAGAGTATGAAGAATGCCAAATTGTCCACTACAGGTGACTGTTTCCATTGGCTTCATGCTCTGGACCTCTTTATCCCAGTAAGCTACCCCTGGCTAGGGAATAGTACATTTTTTTCTTACATGAGGGCCAGAAAAGTGCTTAGAAGTGCAATAAATCAACAGGGATCAGTTGGCATTTCAAGGCGGTCCAGGTGAGGAGACACAAGAGATGTAGCTAAACTGAAAGTCAAGAATTGATCATCTTCACTACTTGCTAATGGATTCACATTACCTGAAAAGTAACAATGCACTCCATTTTGGTGAAACCTGAGTAAACACCATGAGCAACACATTTAAATTATTCTGGAGTAGTTAGAATAGATCTTGCCTATAATCCTGCAAATACATTGTCAAAACCAACGGACAAACTTCCTTTGTAGTCAACAGGAAAAGGAATATCGGTCCATTAAATACTGGAATTGGAGATTCTTTCACTGAAGGACACTGAAGGACACAAACCACATGCATTAGCTAAAGGACATGTTCACAGGAAAAACATAAAATCCAGGAGAACTAACTCAGTCTTCTCCTACCCAGTATTTTTTGCCTAGATTGTAGGGTATCCTACAAGGTTTTCAGTTTTCCCAGCCTGTGTTATCAGTAGTTCTGGTTAATAATCTTGTAAAGTTTGTCGCAGAGTTTTTTTCCAATAAAATTCACTACTTTTGTTTCTGGTATTAAATTAGCCTTTCATCTTCTTTAAAAATGGTACATAACAGATGATAGAGGAATATATACAACCCAATGCTCCTGGTAGCAACAAAAGCCTTTGCCTGACAAACTTCACATCTCCTTATTGTTTTAATATTTGTTTATGTTATCTCATGCTTTGTGGGCCTGTCAGGAATGCCATAGAGCAGCAGATCATTACTTTTTTCCTTTTTTTTCTGAACGAAAACGATAAAAAAAATACAAACCAGAGAACATAATTATCTTTCCTAATGTATTAGCTTTCCCCTGTGCTTTTTCTCTCAGTCTTGTATTTAAACATGGGAGGTGGAGAAGGAAATATTTGCCAAAACTGTGCTATTGCAAATATGTCAAAATGTTCAAGAGAACTAGCAGATTATTAATCATCTGAAAGGACTCAGCTGACAATCCATAAAATGTGAATTTATTTTATTTCTGTGAAAATATCTATCCTCTCAAATTGGTTCCTCTTGGCAGAGTGACAATTTTGGGTCAATAATTACTCCAGCTGTTGAAGCTGATTTTGAAACCTTAAATCAAATTCGAGCAAGACCTGTTGTATAATAACCATGAGCTTTTCTAGTGTTTTGTAATACTAAATATATCACACATAATAGAAAATGACACATGAAGCGGAAGCATCTTGGCTCAGATACAAGTAATAGACCACAAGACTTCTTAACTGGAATCTCCTCACACTTCCTACACATTTACTGTTTCTAATAAAACCCCAGGTATTCTGGAAAATGATCAGAAAGAATGTAACACTAAATAAAGCTGAGCAGATGAGAAGATGAAGGCAGCCAGAGCCATATTTTACCCTGGGGACAAAACTACAAGTGTACCTTCAAGCCGACATTTGTAGAAGTCATCATTCAATGAAAATTCTCATTCATTCAGAAATTTTATGCTGTTTTGGAAAAGAACTACAAAAGGACAAGTGACTCTTGACCAACAGTGGCCTACATCTTCAATCAGTGAAGCCATTTTTCAAATCCATAAAGAGCAGAAAATTTTGATTGCTCTTTGTGAAACTGTGGAGGCTCATTTCTGTGCAGGTTCCTTTTTCTAAAAGTGCAGAGGGAGATTATAGCCTAAAGGGAATGACTGAAAGCACCAGAAGGAAAGTGAAAGCAGTGCTGTCTCCTGTCACTGGAGAAATGTTTGTACTGCAAATGTATGTGTTTTTCTGTGTGTATATTTTCCCACAGAGAGCATGGGTGGAAAAAAGTGACAAACATGAAAAAAATCATCACAGAGTTTCAGTGAGATAAAAAAGTTTAAACAACTTTACTCCTCTGTCTCCTGAGCCCATTTAAATCAACAGGGAGAGCAATAATTCTGGGAAGGCAGTCTTGCTGCAGGGCAAAGTAGCCTGTCCCAGTTGGCGTGGCTATTAAACTTTGAGATTACTGCCAAGCTTATTGCCTCTGAGCAGGGCTGAACACTTAGGTGTGCCACGCCCCTACCACTGCCCACTAAAAGCCTGTGTGAAAGCAATCCTGGTACCCCTATGTCTGGCAAAACATAGCTATTCTGTTCTGACCTGAAACAATAAATGTGGTCTTGCAGCTGAAGATGCCTGAGAGACCAGAAATGCTCCTCTGTCATCAACACTGCCTAGGAATCAATGTTTCTAGCAAACTAAGCTTCGCACTGAGAACTCACAAAGTTGAATACCTTCAGTACATATTGCATTAATGCTGATTCTCTTGTTGAGTGATCCAATTAGATGTTTTGGGTTTTTTGGGGCGAAGTGGAGAGAGACAGGGAAGAAGCAAGTTTTTTTATGTGCAGACTAGCTTAATTCTCTGGAAGTCATTAAGCTACACCACCAGGTGTGACTTGGGCTGTTACCCCTCCACGGGGGAAAAGTGAATGCTGCATATATTTGGGAAATTCATTTAAGGATGTTTTATTCACAAACAACAGATATCTAAGGTCATATTCACCTTGTAAAGAGATTTCAAAAGCTACAAGCAGCCTACCCATAATCAATCTATGATCAAGATTTCAGGTGGAAATGCACCTGTGTCCCAGGCTGTGTTGATGAGCACCTGCTGCTTGTCTTTGTCACCTCTCTACCAGAACTGTGATCACCTTTAGGAAATATTTTGCATTGGTTATTTTTGGATACACGGATGTTTTGGATTTTGGATGTTGGAATAATGTGTTCCTGCAGACCACCAACATAGATGGAATTTAGCCCATGAAATCATGTTTGCTGCTGCTGGATATGTGTACTACTATATCATCTCTAGTACAAATCAGCTGTAAACACACAGATTTCTATCAAAAGCCAAGCTCAAGTATAGTACTCAAAGCCAGTGCTCTGATTCATGTTAGTAGCAAACAAGGTGTAGAAGAAGAGAGACTGATGTGGCATAAAATATACTTACTCCCCTACATTCAAAAAAACCCCAACCCCCAAACAAGCCAACAGCATGTATTTGAATGGGTAAGATGTCTTTGTACTGGTTTATGACTTTGCATATTGTGACAGTGACTTTTATCCGGTACCAAAGCCTGATTTAATGCCTGGGGAACCACAGCCTAAGGTTATTAGTCAGCATGAAATCAAATCTGTCCTACCTACAAGTAATCAGTATTAGCTGCTCGGTTTCCACTAAACTTTTGCTGGCAGTGTGGTATTTAAGGGGTACCCAGCACTTGCCCTGCTCTGGATCCTGGCATGTTGCCTGGCAGGCTTGGTTATGTGAAAGGCAAGTGGAGGCAGCAGCTGGTGGGCTGCTGCCACAAACTCCCTAGCCTCCTTATCCCATGCTGCGGTGAATCTGGTATTGGATTAGTAGGCACTACTCAGAAATCTCCTTGCTCTCACTCCACAGTGAGAGAAACCTGTTTGAAACAGACTGAAATCTCCTTCAGTTTTGGCAATGATGCATTCACTGAAGATCCAGGGATCTTGCGTTTAATTTCTGGGAAAAATACTACTGGAAGGCAAATGATGGTACATAGCCAAGTACTGTAGGCTCTTTCTCTCAGACTTGAATAAGTGAATCAGAACAACTGAGATATTTGATGGAAGACAATATTTGATGCTAGATATTACTAACTAAAAAAGGACATAAAATTGCATTCCTTCACTCTACTCCCATCCACTGGAAAAACACATATACAATTTCAGTGATATTTTCTTTTAAGGTTGAAGTGATCCTTACCAAGGATGAGTCAGGTGGGGAAGAACTAGGAATAACTTAAGGAACTTCATTGTGGTTTAAAAGCCTGCCTTCAGACAGAGTTGCATGTTGTCTTGAAGGCACTGAGTCAGTAAAGCCAAAGAGTTCAGTAGTGCTAGGCACCTCCAATTAAGGCTGTGCACAGCTATTAGGTAGACTCGAGCCAATTTTATTTATACATTTTTTCCTTCAAAGAATAAAGCTTAAGAGTACAACAGAGTTCAAAAACCTCAAAGATACTACAGCAATAAGATACCATTTAGATACAAGTAACAAGTCAGTACTGAATTATTGTCTGACATGAGGTGTATAGGCTTATAAAAATCAGCTGCTTCTTATGGAGACACGTGTGCTTATCATTGATGAAGTTTCAGAACAGATTTCTTCTATTTTAATTGTTCATTCTTTCTGAAAACTGCTTTAGGTAGATTTTCAAATAATATACAGAATTATTTTGGAAAAGAAAAAAACATGACAAACTCCATAGCAAGACTGTTATGTTTGATCATAATTAATACTCTTTGGCCATTTTTGCATGCATTTCATGCTCTAGCCCTTCTGTGTTAGTATTACAAAAGAGTATGTTCAGTGGCTTTTAATGTGATATCCGAAGTTTGTTATTAAGTTATCACTCTTACTCTAGGAATCAACAAATCTTACACTTCATGAACAGTCCTCTTCCATTTCAAAAGCCACGGTTTTCCACCCTTGTAACATCAATAATTTTTCATAATTGCAGTCCCATAGAGTTCACATACATTGAAGTGGAACCTCTATTTTCAGCTACATTAACAGTTTAGTAGTTTCACTTTGTAGTTTTTGTTGAAATTTAATATGAAGGATAATATAAACTACATGAATTTCATTTGCAAAAAAAAATAATGTTGTATTAACAAATAGACAGATAGGTATGTTTAGCACAAAAAAGAAGGTCCCTTTCTATAAAGTAAATGAAAGAACTGTCATTGAAAAATAGACTGTCAGACTGGTGTTGGTCTAATGCTGCTCTTTCTGCAAGGAACATTCCGCATTAGTGAGCTGAGAGCAACAAACTGGAATTATTTTGAGATACTACATATTATTTCTTTAGAATAATACAATCAACTACTCTATCTCAGGCAAATCAGTCTCTTAAGCTGTAAATGTATCCTGATTATTTATCTCATAAACAGCCAAATGGAACAGAAAAAACAGGAGTTGTACTTTCCTACTGAATTTCTCCTATGTGGTAAACATGATTGCAGAAACAATTAAGCACCCTGAAAAGAACATCTCATTTCCTGTGATGCATAGCTGAATTTGGGAACCAGCATCTGTGAATACAAGAGAATTGCTGCAATACCTGGTTAGTTTCTACATGTTTACAAAGAAATTGTCGTTTACAGAGACCTTCATTGCATATGAAATATGATCATGTCTATTAGGCAGTTTTATCTTCTTTGCTTTCAGTGAACTTTATAAATAGATGAAAATATTATGTGATGTATTTTGAGAACATTGGTCTTTTATTGGCATACGTCTAGACTGGGCCTAAGCCTACTTGCTTATTTCCGCCTATTTTCTAGTAAAAATCTGTGGAAATTTTCCTGATCTTGATGGAAGCAAGACATGAACCCCTCCTTGTTACTGCTGCTGGGACTGTCCAGTTAGAGCATAGCTCCATCATCCCAACTGCTATCTTCAACTCCACAATCTGAAAGTGGCTGGGGAGAGAAGTGCACTCATCATAGACAAGCACAGCCACTGCCCTGGTGCAACGGTGAGGGATGCTGGGGAGTGCAGTGTATGGCTCAGCCTTCAAAATGCAGCTAAGAAAGGCTAGAGTTGAAAAGCATGTGCTAAATCCCTGGAACCTCTTTGTCCCTAGTATGTTGCAGAAGCCATTCAAAAAAAGTTCATCTGAATGAAAACCAATTCTCTGGGGGCCTGGTGAGGTATTGTAAATATGATCTTGAGGCATGCCTGGAGACAGACTATTAATTAATTAATTATTACTTGGATGATAATAATAATGCTTATCTTCACTTCCATAAAGCACTCTTGGCTAAGGGATGGCTTGGGATCTAGTGGAACTTGGACTTGCATTTTTTGCCATTTTTATAGGATTACCTGAATGCAGCTCAGAGGAGGACTGAAAGCTGTGGTAACGCTGCTTTATCCTAGCAGGGCTTGTTGGCTGGTGCCACAGAGGACTCCCTGTCCATAAGCACCATCATATGCCCCTCTTGACTTGTGTTGTCCTCCCCGTAGAGAAAATGGTCTTGGGTCAGTCAGAGCCTGGAGCCCCCCACCCTCAACTGTCCAGCGAGGCCTTGCAGGCACTGCTGCCATGCGAGCAACACAGAAGTGCAAGTGCCCAGGGCAGAACAGAGGGGGAAATCTAAGTTTGGGCTGCATTTACAATGTCTAATCACTCCAGGCCTAAGTCCCAAGCCTTTCTGACTGTGACATTTCTGACTTGCTATTCACTCAGAATCACCAGCTTGGCTTGGGCTTCTCTATTTAAACAGCTTGAATGGGCTCTTAGAGGGTGAGTTTTTTTTCAAGAATTTTCTTTCTTGGGTCATTAATGCTGAGAATTTCCTGAGGCCCTCCAGTTACATCTGAGCACCATTTAGCTCTCTGTCTCACCAGGCTAATGTGACAGTTTGCAAGAAAGAACTTAAATGCTAAAATTTTAGCAGGTAGCTGAAAAGCAGGGTCGTAAAACTACCTGTACTTACACAGAACTAAAGAGAAAGGACACTTCTATGGAGTGCTAAAAATGATCGCTGTAAAGTTTATTTGCTCCCCACTTTCACCTTCACACTTTCCCCAAAGTCTTGCTGGCTGCACTGACTCCTGTGTACTCAGTCAGAAGTTTTAAAGCACAGCAATTCCTTGAAGAACAGCTGAAAAATTCCAGTTTCTTTGTGAGAGGATATAAATGGCATTTATCTGTTACTGGTGAAAAATTAGCAGTAGCCTCCTAATAGTGTTGAAATGTCTATGTTTGAAAGCAGGCAAAATGGCCTGCAAAGTCAGCTCTGGACACAAAACTCTGTCATCACCTAAGCCAATGTGTTGACTCTCTTGCCTCTGACCTGGTGACAAGGCAAGGTGAACAGATAAATGGACAGGGCTGGGAAAGGCTAGGCTTTTACACAGAAGTGGTAAAAAAGTATCCTTTTTTTTTTTTTTCTTTTCACTGAAGCATTTCTAAGTAGCAACAAAAAGGACAGATGCTGAAGTTGTGGCCTGTCATCTTGATTGCTGTAGGCTGATGCTGTCACCAAGTCATTTTGGGCTTCTCTCCCCCTCACCTGTAGTCGAACTGTAGCACTCTTTCCCTCACTTCTAAAGGGTGCTGTAAAGCTTAGTACAAAGACCTTTGAGCAGAGATTAAAGGAAAGCAATGGCAGATGTTTCCCCTTCTCCGACTTGACTTCAGGGCTGAGGCTGATACAGAGCATTGCCCTTCATCAGCTGGTGCTACTTGGGTGCCAGGTAGGGGCACAGGCTACCCTCAGAGAAACCCCCTGTGATGAACAGGTTTTTCAAATGCATCCAGCGCTGGCCCAGTTCCATTTCAGCTGGGTCCAACCGTAAACGTCATATCAGTAGAAAAGAGCAGAATTAGGGCATGTGCTGAATCCACCTGCACAGTAAGAAAAAGCCTTGAATCTAAGAGATTTCCTGAGGGACAACATCAGCAAAAAACCTTCTCCTCTGGTAGGAAGTCACTGGAAGTGTTTTCAGAAAACACCAAATAAATAAATAAATGCTTTATTTTCACAGGGTTAAAACTTGTGAAAAACCTATTCAACAAAACAGCAGTTGTAGGACTAAGTTTCTTTTGTACATCACTGTATAATAAAGTCAGCAGAAAAGGGATGTGAAAACTGGGGCTGCTAGTGCCCACTCGTGAATGAATGACGTAGAAAATATCTTAAGAGGTCCTAAAACAAAGCAAGCAGAATAATGGAGAAGATGATGTGGCATCTGCATAAACTTCACAGATGGGAGGCTGAGAAAAATTCTAGTCCTGTTACTTTAATGTCAGTCAGGAATAATTCCCATAGATCATTACTACTACATAGGTAAATGCCAGTGAGAAGTCAGAATCAGGCCTGGGATATGGATAAGAAGTGTGACCAAACAGATAAACATTAAAGGGTGCACATTTTTAGCTGGCTGTACTAATGTGTTCTAATTAACAACAGTAATAGGATTCTCACAGCTAAATCCCTGCACATCACACTGAAAATTTACTCCTGATGCCTGCCTACAAAGAGCTGGATGGGGGGAGGAGGAAGAGAGGGAGAGGAAGTAGAAGAATAATAAAAATGACATTTCACCCTGCTCTTTTGGAGGAATCATCTCATAATTACTGAGCAGGATTGGCAACTCTCTTTAATGTTAGATTTTCTGGAGAGGGCTCTCTTTCTTTTTTCTGTGGGTGGGGTAGCAGGGAGTGAGTGAAGGATTAGCGTCCTCTGGCTAAACAATGAAACCTGAATCTGGATGGTTTAAAACTCAGGATAATCCTAGCAAGTTGGGAGCTGTGCAATGGGATAATTTGAAATGTAAATGTGACATTCTCCTCAGTAAATTAACAAGACATGACTGCAGGCTCTCCTTGTTACTGCAGTCACATTCAAAGAGTCACTCGTTCCTTCTCTTCTCATCTAATGCTGTGACAATAGACAATCACCAGGAGCCTTCTTGAAATAAATATCAAATCAAGCCTTTATCATATCCAGAAGTGACATATGCACTGAATGATCTTTTATTCATTTTACGCAGATTGTCTGTGCTATAAACACCATATTATAGGCTGCAGCTGGGATGCTGTCCCCTCTCCCCCATCACCTTAACACCAACTTCTTGCACACTTCCAAAAAATAATGGGCAGAAGGTATCTAAGTCAAGATTATAAAACAGACATTTAAATTTTATTATGCAATTGCCTAATATGAAATGGAAAAAGATTGATCTTGTTTTGTTCCTGAATGTCTTGAGGGCTTTTAAAAATATATTATTCTATTGCTTTAAAAACTATTGAAAAAATGCCCTCGCCTAAAATAAAAATGCCCTGACCATAACAAACATAATCAATCATGTCAGATGATATGATATCTATACAGCACAACTCCTGCAAATTCAATCTATCCAGAACATGGAGGCATACTCTCCTGTTCAAATAGAAATGGATGGTAGCATTTAAACTATTAATGTAGCTTCTCTGTTGCTTCCCATTTTCTTGTGGGAGATCTGGGAGAGTAAATACCATGGAGATGGCTCTTGCCCTGTGTTTTGTCTCAGTCTTATGGCAGTTTAGTGCAAACTTGTCTATGGTCCCTTGAGGAAGGTCATCAGGGAATAGCTGGCATGCATTTATTACAGTCTGTCTCTACTCTTCATGCCTTTTTGACTCCGACATGCTTTTTAGCCTCTCTTCAGCTTCCAGCTCACTGTTAAACTATCTTTGGAGAGATGCTGGAGTGGGAACCTAGCTTTTACAACCAGCAATTCTTCGTGGTAAGGGTTTGTTCTTCAGAAGGTTTGCAGGGCATCTCTCAGTACAGTGGTAGAAGGATCTTTGTGAACTTGATCAATAGCTGCACAGTAGTGATATCTCAGCATTTCAGACATAAAATATGTTTTAATAGAATATTTTGAGCACAGCTTTTTCTCCTAAACTGAAAGCTGCCTCACTCTGTTGCTTTATAACCCATAGGCTGTCCAGAGAAAGCTTCTAGCCAAGTTTGCTGCATTATCTTAGCCAGGCAGACCTCAGTCAGCCCTCCTTTAAACTTGTGACATAGTAGTGCACTGCATGGTAGTGCTTGGACTTCCTCATCAGAAAGAAATGCTGATCTTCGCAAAGCTCTAATGAGTATTATTCTGGTTGTATATATCTGCAGTAAAGAATTAGCTGTTTTCTGCCTATGGCATTGGTATTACTTTTCACATGTATTTTAAAAAACATGATAGAGATCAAGGTGTCTGAAAATAAGTTGTTAGAAGAGAAACATTACCAATGTTTTAGCATGCTCATTAATCTCTCAAAGTTAGATTGTTCCACAATAGAAGCTGGCCAGTTATCAACAACAATCCTTTCCCAGAAGGTTTCAGGTAACTTAAGCCTTGCCGATATGCTCAGATAGCTTCAATTAAATATTACTTTCCATGTGCTAGCACAAACTCTCATGTGTCTGAACAGAGATTTTTTTTTCCATTGGTGATTTTATGAATTTTCATCATAGTCATTACTCCGAAGGTGAAATATGCTTTCTGTATTGTGAGCGAGGGATCTAAACAGTACAAGCTGTCAAATGCTTGCTAAAATTTAAGCTAAGTCTTTTGCTGAACTGGTGGGCAAACTTGGACATTCCCAGCAACAGCAACAGTGCTGTAATCAGACAAAGTCCAAAGATGAAGGATCATAAACATCCCTAAGAAATCCCAGCAAGACCTGCCTCTTCTGTGGTTATCCAGGTAGCACTTCCCATCCCCAAAAGGATTTTCAAAGATCCCTTAGAGCAGCACTTTTGCCATCAGCAGGATTCTTGGTGTTTTCTTGCAACCAAGAGTATCATAACTGTGTAAAACATGACTTCTGCATTTCTGGATATGTTGTTTCCCATTGTTCTTGCATGGAAGGGATGTTATATCCAGGAAGGACATCTGAGAACAGACCCCTGGTAATACCGGCATTCCCAGTCTTGCAAAAAGGACTGGGATGTAGACATCTCTGTCTACAAGCAAGACAATGGTGACTGTGTGCTAGCAGAAACCAGCCGCGTCTCCACTACAGTGACTCATCACAACATGTGCCATTCAATGCCAACTGGATGATAAAGAGTTTAGAAAGAAAGGTCATCTCATTTTCTGGCCTGGCTGGGTGAGGTAGAAAATCTGAATCAGTTAAAAAAAGAATCAATTACAGTCATAGAGTTTCAGTGCTGCAGATGAGACAGTAAACTAAGGACAGTGCTTTCTGACTTCATTATCAGATCAAATGACATTTAAAATTCCCTTGATCTTTTCTCAAAGGGAAGACATGAGTTTCTGTATTTATGTTCCTTGTCAAAATAATGCGGGTGCTAGAGATCTGGAGCAGTTCTACTCTTTAAACAGGACATCATGATTCGTGACTTCAAGAGTCTGTTCCTAGTCCCACGGTGGCTTATTTGGCAAGTCACTTAGAACCAGACCTACACCCACCTGGGTGCCTCACTTGACCATGGATGAAGCTGTTGTAAGTGAAAGCTTGGCTTCCGAGTGCACCTGCAGCATATTCAGCAGCTGAGTAACTCTGCTTTTTCTGGGTAAGGCTACTCAACGCAGCATTGTCCCGAGTGAATGAGCTCGCCTGATGACTTTTTGTCACATTCATGTGATGCTTGGCTATAGCCAACAACCCTTCTGATTCTTATAGCACAGAGACCCTCTGTGCCATGCTTCACCTGGCTTTAACAGTACTGACAATGCCACAAAGGCCATACGCTGTGAGGCTGAACTAATGCACATTTGTAAAAATAACCCTTTGGGATCTAAAGAGAGAAAGAGCTTATAGAAATGCAAAGTAGAATAGCCTGGCAGTGGCCACTATTGTCAATAATTCCATGACTGATTTCATGCATAGTGGTTTTATATCATGATTGAAATTTGCCCTTGTGTTTTACAGGAAATGGGCAACATCAGAGAAAGCATTGAAGTGACTGTTTGAGCTTACTACTAGAACATGCATGTTGACAAGTTGCTTTAGAATTCAAAAAGAATTTTTAATGTGATGTCCTAGCACAGCAGTCAATTCATATATACCAGCTTGTCATCTGCACATTAAAAATGCTGATTAACTATGATGCAAAAATGCTTTTAAGTAGAACCCTTTGATTTCCATATTTTCTGACAGATATAAAGTAGTTATTAAATGATATTTGCATTTGTCTGTTTTATATCCTTAATCAAATTAAAAGATTTAAAGGAAGACGTATTATTAATAATGTTTTTATGTAACAGGGTTTCATCTTAGCCTGTTGAGTATTTATGTTAAGTACAGATATTTTGACAGAAGTTGATACTATCCAAAACATGAAAAAAAAGGGGAAATATAGTCAGGATATAACCTCTCCTTGACACTGTTGGAATATGAAAACAGCAGCAAGAAGACTCTGCTGAGGACCTACATTTGTCAGATATTTCATCCTCTGCAATCTTTTTTTCTCACGTGTGCTGCTATATTACAGCTGAATTTTTTTTGCTTCATCCACACTACACAAAAATGACCAATAGTGTAATTAGTTTTCACCTGTGATATCGGACATTGTGATCAAATGATGATGTTAAAACCAAAATAGCATATTGGCAATGTGATAACAAATATCATAAATATCAGAATCAAATTAAAAGGGGTTTTCTAGTTGACAACTTTTCAAAGAAATATACTAGTCCTCAAACACTGTGTAAATGGTGATATTGCAAGAACAGGAACAAATCTTTTTTGTCATTAGAAAGATGGTATCAATTTTAAAATTAGAAATTCATTAGTGTTGATCCACAAGACTATTGAGTAGCCTCACTTATTCACGTCGCAAATCCTCCTTCTTTGCATGCCTGGGTGGACTTTCATCCAGTTTTCTTATTTTATTTTTTCATAAATGGTTATTTTACATTCATTCCTATACTACATATCACACAGTACATAGAATCATTTACAAATCCCATAAAATCAAACGTCTCTTTTCAGACTTGTACAGAACTTTAATATTGATATGGCTTCATTCAGTTTGGCTTGATTTGATCTTTTTCCCTCTTCTGTCTCCCTCAGTTCCTAAAGACTAAATGACAGATTTAGTGACCATTGGGAAAAACAATTTATTTGACATCCGTGTTCCAATAAATATAACATTGTCATTGTTTTTTCCTTAGGACAGCTGAAAAGAAAGATATTTAATCTTATGACAGAGTGTCACTTCAGTGACATTGTGATCAGGACGACACAGGAAGCAGTTAGGACTGTATCAAGATCAAGGACAAATGAGAACATAAGCATGTTCAAAATACAAAGGAGGTCACCCACACTGCAGCACTATACACAAGCCAGGATCTGTAGTGCTCAGCCATAATAAACTTTCTTAAATCCTTCCACAGGAGGTACTTTGTACATGAGTTCCCTCATGGCGTGGTGGTCTCCTAAGAGACCAGGTCTCATAATGGAAGTTGTACTGGCAGTTACCAGATTTGTCGCAGACCCAGATCAGATTGCATGACCCTGCTCTTTTCTTGGGTTCTTGTTAGATGTAACAGCAGCAAAAGCCCAAGAATCTGCCATTCTGAGAATGTCCTAAGCACTTGGAAAGCCATGATTTTGGTATGCTGTTCCAGATCTGGAGGATAGTCTCACCCATGCTGTATGCTGTAATCCCACATTTCGGACATCAATGGGATTTTTAATGTTCACTTCAACAGTAGCAGGATTAAGCATGGGACTACTGACATTCAGATATGCCAATGTCAATTGGATGTGTCTCCAGCAAAATCTGTGACAAATACATGATGACAGCGGGAAAGAAAAACTATAAACAACCATTGCACTGCAGAGAAGACAGCAAATTTAAGTTCAACAATTTTATAAGGTCTCCTCCTATCATAACCACAACAGTACCAGTAGACAGTGTTTCTTTGGACTGGGGACTATTACACCTATGGTAGACTCCCTGTTTCTATCACTCTGTGGGGAAAAGCTGGGGAGTGGAACTAGTCAGAAACCCCAGCTTGCAGATCATAGAATCACAGAATGGTTTAGGTTGGAAGGGACCCTAAAGATCATCTAGTTCCAACCCCCCTGCCGTGGGCAGGGACACCTTCCACTAGACCACGTTACTCAACAGACACCTCCAAAACAAAGATCTTTAAATAATCTAAGACCTTTCTGGAGTTTTGACTGGATTTCTACCCCATGATGTTCAGGTACATACTCCAGTGACCTGCCTTTTCTTTACATTTTTTCCATAGCTCTCCATCTCAGACTTTCTTTTTTTTTTTCTTTTCCCTCCATATCTAGTCATCTCCTTTTCATGATATTAAAGGGGAACAAGTCTCTTCCCTTTCATGACATATTTAATGAAACAAAATTAATGTTTGCTTTGTCAAGTAGTCACTGTGTATATCAAATGCCTCTTTCACACCTCTTCATGCAGGGCAAGTCTATTTTTCAATGGTAAGCGTCCCCAGTAGTCCTGAGTGACCAGAGATAGAAGGGAACAGGAGGAGAAACAGCCTTTGAACATGAAACTTAACAGTGCCCATGCACAGGTAACCACAGATGGCCAGTGCTTGTACTTCCTTGCCCGCTAGGCCCAAGCTCTCCCACCCCACATGCAAGAAAGAGAGAAAGCTCTTACCTTGACGCCCAGCCCCAAGCACCATTACTTTGCCCATATTTGAGGACAGTGGAATAATTGTTCTGAAACAAAATCACTTTTATTTGGAACAAGCTGTCTGCCCCTGGGAGAATAGTCTGCATCGCAAGAATGGTAAAGTTATTCCGTTATAGTGATGACCCTCTATTTTCCCATGCAATAATGCCTAACAAGTTCTTGATAGGGCACCTACAACAAAGCTGGAGAGGGACTTTTTACAAGGGCATGTAGTGAGAGGATGAGGGATAATGGCTTCAAACTGGAAGAGGATAGATTTAGATTAGATATCAGGAAGAAATTTTTCACTATGAGGGTGCTGAGGCACTGGAACAGGTTGCCCAGGGAAGTTGTGGAGGCCCCATCCCTGGCAGTGTTCAAGGCCAGATTGGATGGGACTTTGAGCAACCTGGTCTAGTGGGAGCTGTCCTTGCTCATGTCACGGGTTTGGAACTAGATGATCTTTAAGCTCCCCTCCAACCTAAATCATTCTATAATTCTATGATTCTGTGACTGAACCACACAAACATGACTCCAAATGATTTGCATGAATACAGTTCTATGAAACTGACTCAGAGTGCTTCCAATTAAACAGATTCATGAAGAACTTGCAAAGAGAAAATTCTGTGAAGAAAAAAACGAAGGTAACTGAACAAGCAACAGGTTCAGGCCCAACAGGATGAGCACTGGTGTAACACTCAGAAGACTGCAGAATACACTTGGCATTGACCGTGCTTGACTTGTGACTTTGGTTAAGTCACTTCCCTCTTGGTCTCATTTTCTAATCTGTAAAACGAGGGTACCGAAGCTTACTTTCCTTATAAAGTGCTTTTAATTTCCTGTCTGAAAGTTTTCATTAAAAACTTGTTGGCTACTCTTCAAGTCTACGTACTTTGAAATTTCCATATCAAAACCAGATGAATTAGTCTACGTTAGTTTGCTGTCTCTGATAGTGGTCAACGATGGATTCATCAGGAACTTAGGTGTTTTATAATGCATGTAATTGCATTATAGAAAAAAAAAATTCCCATGAAAGAACATTTCTTCCTGACTGAAGCTGGTGATCGGCTTATGACTTGAAGCATGTGGGCTGATAGGCCTTGTAATTTTATCCTACCTACTGTAACTGCAGAAGATTTTTTTCCTATATTCATATGTGTCTAATCCTTTTTTAGAATCTTGCTAAGCTAGTTGCCTCAATAATTCACTTTACATTTGCTCAGGTTCTGACATAGGTGAAGATTTATAATATTCAGGACAGCTTCCAAAGCTCAGCTTCCTGGTTCTTCAAAATTCAAAAAGAGCCTTACCTCAAGGTTATTAGTCATGTCTTCTTGGAAAATGTTATGATTATACAGAATAAAATGAGGACATTAAACAGCATCCCAAGTTTAGTGGTATGCCTCCTGTATAATGCAGTGCCTTGTTTACAAGGTAGTACAAATGAACACACATCTATTAACAAAATTAATTATGAACAATTGCTGTAATTTCTCCTTGCTTGGAAAATACTTCTTGCAAATAAATTGGGTTAACAGTAGCTTGCTGATTGGCTTTACCTTGCAAACAAGACAATGAACAATGTTAACAAATTCACTTCAGTAACATTAAGATTGTGGTGTAAGAAGCTATAAATTTTTTGGGCTGCTATGGGGAGTGGGTGTAAGCAAACAAAAGCCAGAAGAGCTTTTTCTGCTAGACCTTGTGCCTTGATTTCTGAGGTTTGTAGTTGCAGTGGCATAGTAGAAATGGCTTAGTGAGAAGCAAGCTATTCATCTACTTTTCTGAGGAATCTGTAAAGGACAACGCATTGGTGAATAGAAGCCAAATACAGGAATAAAAATATCTACTACTGATATGAAAAGACCAGTGTCTTCACTGGCAGAAATGTCATATCGAACATGCATGGGGAAGTGTCCAGGAGAAAGGGCTATTACACATTCCCTGTGTCTACACATGCACTTACAGCCTGTTTTTTTATAATTAGCTCTTCTCAGACACAGAAGACCTATTATATTTTGAAATAAAAAGCATGGACAGAAAGAAAGAAGTGAAAGAAATGAATAAAAAGAATGGAAACATGGTCTTTCCTAATTTTCAGCATTAGGGAATTCCAGCGCTAACCCTTGCCTGAATGTGCTCCTCTGGCTAATACACAGAAGATTTAGTTTGACTTCCAGTGGCAATAAATACATGGCTTTGGAAAATGTTTTGAAATACTGGTATGAATATTTCCTTTATGAATGGATTAAGTGAGATATACCTTATTCAAATGGATCCCAGTAACATCAGTACAGCCACTGCTTCCAGACCAGCATTAAGGAGGCTTTAGGAAAATCAAGCCTTTCTCTAGAGCCTGGTCTAGACTACATCAGGATATTCTGCAACCCAAAGCAATACTGAGGAAAAGTGTGCTAAAAACTTTGATAGATAACTTCTTTCTGATTTGGGGTCTTATATGATACTATTTTACTTAAACTTCCTCTGCCTTATCTCTTATGTACACACACAAATGGGAAGTCACAGAACCAATGTGCTATGAACAGTAAATGCCTGTGAAGAAATACCTGGACCTTTTTCCAACTGAGTTCTTTCTTAGTAGGATACTGTTCTTCTCCAAAGTTACAAAACAGGAATCTAAGCAAATCTGTACAGGAAGCAGTCATCCTTTGCTGAAGACACAGAAGAGAAGGACAAGTGACTGAAACTGAAGGCACTGGGAAGTTCACAGATGGTCTGGGGCACCTGAGCATCATGTGAACTCATACATCATTTGTATGAGAAATCACATCTTTGGGTGTGTTAATTTTCATACTTTATTGCTTTTTCTTCCCCCTTATTTGTGAGTTTATATGTTTGGAAGAACCTGTTGTGCAGCAATCCTGGAGAAATAAATTGTCCAGATATGCCCCAAAGAAATGTAGCATGGGTACTTGCATAGTCTGAAATTTTCCCACCTAATAGGCCATGACCTTGCCTTGCTGACTGCACTTCAGAGAAGACAAAATCTATCTCCAGTGTGTCCTGTCTTCTGCCTGAGTCAGAAATATTGCCAGGAAATACCCATTTTTTTTCTTTCTCTTGGGATTCTTTTTTTGATTTGGGTATTTTCCTTCATGAGGTAGGCTGAGACCACAGAATGCCACCATAGTGGCCACCACACAGGGTGGTAGGAAATCATTCTGGGCAACTCATCACTGATAGGTTGCATATTAAAAAATTGCTTAGAAATACTTGCTTTGTGATTGTTTTAGTAAAACAACTTCACACTATTTTTCTAAAGAACGTACAAACACAGAGTTTGCAAGAGAGTGACAAATAAGTCTCATAGTCAATGGTGTGACCAAAAATCATTCTTAAGCTCAGAACTGATAATTATAAAGCAGCTCTGATTTTCAAAATAGCCCAAGAACTAAAATAGTATATACCATGTACTGTGACTAAGTGTAATGGCCTAAAGGAAAACAAAATGCTAAACAAGAGAAAGCAAAATAGTAATTAGGTGAAGTTGGGAGGAGAGTTATAAAAACCTATGTTATCATAGTGGGACATTTCATATTATGAGGATTAACTGGTTAAGCTTTTTCCCCCATTTGAAGAACTGTTAGATATAGCCCTTCAAAGCCATGTGTGTTCTCTGGAATCCCTCCTTAATTGACCACCTGCTAAAAAGCATTTCATTATCATCTCCAAAGTGATTTTCTGGAGTGTTGAGCAGTTCTAGCTCCCCTAAACTGTATTGTCTACCACACTAAAATTAGATGCGTACTCCTGGGCAGAGACAGAAATAGCCTGTGGCCCCTGTAACTGCAAATGAATGAAATTAGAAAGGAAAATTACTCACTTGGGATTTAAAATCTGCCTAACTTAGACATTCAGTGACGAAAAAGTTGACAAGGGCACATAATTGCTTTCTGACAAATGGCTAAATAAAATCTCCTGCCCAAAATCTATAACGTTAAAGTTGCTATTCTAGTGTCACTTTCTGTTTCTTTCTGTGGGAGTGAATCCTGCAGCATGAAACCAGAGGTGAGAAAGTCTTCCCAAGCATGCTGGCAAGATACTGAAGAAACTCTGAAATGGCCAGTCTTCCTGAAAAAGACAAATTAGGCAGCACTTCAAAAGCACTCTACAAAAAGTACGGTAGGCAAACAGAAATCTGTAATCTAGCTATCTGAAATCCGCTAAGAGAGCAAATGCCAGGTCAAACTCTGAGACAGTCAGAATAATGTGCTCTTCCTTGGTCCTAGGACTAAATACCAAGACCCTGAAATCCCCTTCCTGGGAGTCTGACTTAGCATCAGGAAGGTAAAGAGATTGCTTTACATCAGCCATGACTGTCTGTAAATACTAAACACAAATCCTCTTTAAATCAAATCAAGACTTTTTCCCATGCTATTTTCTGTGTCAGTGAAATTCCTACAGATCATAGAGAAAAGGGAAAAGGCTGTTCATTGTTCATTAATGAAGCACAATTACAGGTATAAAAGGAAATAATTTTCTTAGTGTCTGTTATACTCCTGGAACGTGATTGATAGTTGCTGTTACGCAAAGAGCAGAGAAAAATCACGTAAAGACAAAACAATCTTTTTGTTAAGCTGCAAAGATGTCACAGAGATTGCTTTCCTCTAAAGTATACCTTCTTGCTATCAGACCCCCAAAGGATTTCAGGGTTTTCTTTCTATATAAAGGAACCTAACCCAGGGAGAAAACAGAGGCACACTAGGGATCATAGGTAAAAAAAAAAAAAAAGAGGAAAAGAGAGAATCCTTGTATTGAAGAGACTAAAACCAGAAAAGTTAAATATGCAGTTATCGATGTAATCTGTCCATCCATCTCTGCTCCTAATTGACTTCATTAAATGAAACCACTTTGAAAATGGGTTTTGATGAATAGGATTGAATACTGTGATTACCTATGAGAGTAGGAGAATGGACTCCATATCCCTTTCAGTGTTGTGTTTCTATGGCTACTGCTGTGACTGTGAATCAGGCAGAACAAGGCTGGCTTCCCTGGTGTGCCTATCGTCACAGTACTTAGGTATCACCAAATATAATTCCCTTCTGGTGAAAGTCATGGACTTTGCATCATATAAAGAGTAAATAACATTAAGTTTTGATACAGGTTATTGGGAGAAAAGCAGCAAGCTTTTCCTGATCTATATGTGCCAACATTTATTTTTTGTATTTTTTTCTTAATGTAATTGTTTTCTATTAAAAATAATCTCAGTTAGAAATAAACCTTTTTTTAAACTCACAGGGGGAATGGGGGGGAGACAGGAAGGAGCCACAAAGTAGTTTCTTAAAAGAAGATATTGTAGTTATAAAATCCCGTTATTTATATCTTCACAAAAGTCATTGCTTTATGGCACAAATGTCTCAACTTGTTGTCCTTGTTTATTGTATTATGGTATGGCTTTGATATATATCTAGGGACGATGGCTGTCTCTTCATTTTTGTGGGCAGTAAAATATAAGTATGAAAAGCCAACTATTATTACCACTACAGACAGAACACACCTCAAAGGAGAATTAAGGACTCCTGAAGGCAATTTATTTTAGCTGGTTGTATTTACATCAACACTTGTCATTGTATGTAGTCCTTTACCATTATCTGGCTCCCCAGGACTCAAACTAAGCCACCCACTCTTCACTCACTTGAAGGCATCTTTATTTTATATTTTTGTCCACAATGAAAGATTAGGATCTGTTTATGCAGCTCAGCAACAGGAAAGCAAAAGGAAGGAGCTTTGGCACTCTTTCCCCATAATGATGGCTCAAACACCTGAGTCCACTGGGTAGGTGAACTGCACCTTGCAAAAGTCTAAGAGCAAACTACACTGACACACAGTGCAGAGCAGAGACCGTGTGAATTTGGATTACAGTTCAAGCTCTCTCTTGCATAGAGATAAACTCTGAGAGAAAGTGCTCAATGGATTGTTGTCACATGACATCTCATAAAGGAACCCCCTTATTTTATGGGCAAACTTACTGGTATTTTTCTATTCTTTTATCTTCCTCCAATCTAAAAAAGCAGAACCATGCAACTGAGAAAGCAGAAAATATTATCGTCTCTAAAAACATCACATAATTTTACCCCCTGCTGCTAGTTTGCTTCATAACTCTTATTAAGACTTTTGTCCAAGGGTTGTGCCTCACATTAAGATGTGGTAAATTGAGAGAAATTACTCAGTTCAGTGACAATAATAGCATTTACTTAGATTTCCCCAAAAGGAAAGGTGCTGTCACAACAGATGCCCAGAACTTACAGATATATTGATGAAAAAGAGAGCATATGATCAACTGGGGAGACGTTAAAAGTGTTGAGAGGCACTATATCTTCCATTAACGATTTGCAGGTGCACAATCCAATAAACCAAGCTAACAAGGCAGTATCTTGACAAGGTGTTACTACTTTGAGGGGAATAAGCAGATAGGAATATGACAGATGATTTTAGAAAAGTACAATTAAATCAGTATTGAAAATAGAGAAAGTTGATCAAAGAACACAGAAAGAATTGCATTAAAATTAATCATCCTAAAGTCATAAAAAACGTTGTAAACCCTTAGCAAAGAAAGATTAAACGAGGACGAAGTTAATGTTTTAAATGAATTTGAATTTTCCAGTAGAGTACTTGATAGTTTCAACAGACTTTAGCCTCTCAGAGTATTTACTACAGTTTCAGGCAAGCCTAGTCACACCACAGGCAGATGAAAGAATCATCAAATAAAAATAATTTATGTGCACCTCATTATGCAAAATCTTAGGGTTATTAAAAAAAAACCCAAAACACAAAACCAAACAAACAAAGTCATAACCCTAAAACCTGACACATATTTAACCAAGAAGAATATTGGTCTTTTCAAAAAGGATTCTGTTTTATAGCTATTGAAATCATTGGTCTGGATCAAGCTGCTTAATAATAATCAGATGAATGATAGTTCTGATACATTAATCACTAGATCTCTGGTATTTAAAATCATGATGTACCAGAAACAGTATTACGGATTCATTCAATATCAGTATGGAGTTCCAATACTGCAACGTTCCACTGCAAATCACATACATTTTTGTCATAACTGGTTATGCTGAAAACTTTGTGAAGTGTAACTTATAAAGATACAGTTTTTATTTTTCTAAGGAAGCCTGATCTATTGTTTAGCAACTGTACATTTCTCAGGAAAGATACAGGAGAACTTTGTCAGCACACATGCTCTAAAGAGGGTTTTCTCTACAGCGTTTGGCGCTGGCCACTGCTGGAGGAAGGATAACAAATTAAATGCCTCATTGAGCTGTTCCAGCACAGAAAATCCTAGGTTTCTCTGTATTTATTGTAGCTGGTACTCTTTAATACTCAAAGGCTTAATTTAACACCCTCAACAACTTCATATGAGAATCTGTGAGAAGCCTTTGAAATTAGGACATTCCCATAAGAGAGAGACATCTACCACAGCCACACAACCTATTTGATTTCTGTGAAGGACAATTCTGAAACTCACACTTAGAAAAATTCTTGGTCATGTTAGCCTTAACAGTCAAGGCTTCAGAATTAGGTGTAGGGCCTGTTTCAGCACTGATAATGCTGGAACAAATAATATGCTTTAGATGCACATTTACATCAATACAGTGGCATGACATTTGTCTGATAAGATTCACGGGGCATAAAATTCAGCTATGTGAAGAGGGTCATCAGAGGAGCATCCTGTAGACCACTTAAATTCCATTTCTGTCCTCCATTTATAGAAAGACATGTGCCTAGGTCTTACGTTAGACCGCTGTATAAGATGAATGTCATTCAATGCAATTTGTTGTTGTTATTGTTCAGTCCTAGGCTGTCTGCATAAAAGGTCCTACTTGATTAGTGAGTGCTTCCCAGCAGATACAAAGCACTCATTAAAACAGATACTTTATTTTGAAAACTAAAAGACCATGGTGTAACATAAATTTTTAAGCAGAACTCCCAATCGAATATATGCCGGTAATTATTTTCAAAAAACAAACTAAGCCCCAGTACTACATGCTAAAAAATTAACTAATTAAAGACTCTTCGCGATATCCTCTGCTGTTGCCATGCTGGACTGAATAGAGCAGCAACAGTGGACATAAACAAGGGAACTGGCATTTCATTTACTGCAAAATTATGTTTGATATAGCTTTATTGACTAACAAAATCTCTTAAACCTTGCAAATAGGGTTAAAGAAAAACAACAATCAACGACTTAAACATTAACAATATACTACGGAATGCCTCTGCATTTTTGTGGAATATATAATTGTAGTGCTTTTTAATATTTATGGTTATTAATAGTTAATACAATCTCAGTTTTAGGATCTCTGTACCTACTTCAAAATGAACATTGCTATATCTGAATAAATACATACATTTAAAAAGAAAATACAATACCCAGTATCCTATCTTTCTGTATCGAGCAGAGGACATACACTTCCCACACACAACAGCCTAAATTACAAAAAATCTCAACTCCCAAGAGAATCAAAGATATGTACTGGAAAATCTCCACAGATTATGTAAGAGGTGGCAGTGGTACTCCTTCTTCAACGAGTACCTACAAGGTATAGTTGGCCATTGATTATTCAGCTGCATGTGTGCGATCTTTATGGTCTAAAGCATGTCTGTAGCATATCACTTCTGTGAGACTGTTCCTTTACACCACCAGTGACATCAACACCACCACCACCTAGGTTTTACAATGTTTTACTGAATAGTGGTGAATATCTAATCTGAATTAGATGTTCCCACTGGGACAGATTTACCTTTGGTGTAACTGTGCAGAAGTCAATAAAGTAAAACTATGAAAAGACTTGTTCTGTTGACTTTATTGATTAAATCTGATGCATACAAATCACAAGTCATATTCTGTCTTTGGACACATAGATACAACTTGCACTGTGCCTGGGGAAAAACAATAAATGTACATTTGTCCCTAGAATATGGCTGAAAAAATGTAACTCATTAGCTTAACACAAACATAATTGTTCCTGATGTGCAAAGCACAGCAATGTCCTGAGCTCTAACCTCAGCAAGAGCCACTGACCAACTCACTTTGCCTTGTATAGTTTGGTAAAATCCTGCTAGAATCTGTGAGCATGGAACCTACAGGAAAAAAAGCAAACCACTGACACTGAATTAAGATTTTCCTTGTAAATAATTTTCACTATTGGTATAAATATATCTTATTATGTGTGAAGCTGGGCTGCAGAAAGACCTGAATAGTTGCTAAAAATACGTGACACTGCCAGGAAGATACATTAAGAAAAGGTTTGGGGTTTCTGTTCATGTTTGTTTGATTCTAAAGTGATACTATGAAACAGGCCTTTGCAATTCAGGAGGCTTTAGCTTATGGTCTTTTGTTACGTTCTGCTTAGATTATTCAGATAATTAATTCTAGAGACCATTCCTGACAAAGCAAGCTTGTCTGCAAGGAAACTGAACATATAGGAGATATATTAGGAGAAAGAAGTGTCTGCCACTTAATGAATTGCCTTGGTGTGCTTAAAAAAGAACTAGCACATATGATTGTATAATTTGTCATTTCTCCCTCAGCATTTTCATCTCATCACAAGAAAGAGGTCTTTGGTAGTGCTTAAAAGACATTTTGATTCTCTCGACCCTATTTCTGTAACACAGCTACATAGATGAGAACAAGGGGTCCATGCTGCACCAAGAGAGCAAGCAGTGAGAGCTGTAAGATATGAAGAGGTAAGCACGGAAGGAAAACGCAGCTCTGAATACTGCTCTGGGAGTCCTGGTGGGGTTTTAAGACTGTTTGTGACAAGGTGGGCAAACTCTCTGGCTCTGGATATGTCACTTCATTTTTTTTGTCACTGTAATTGGACTAATAAATTTGGCATTTCAGAAGCTGTGGCAGCTGATCAAACCAGATAAATGCAGATGGTGAGAGCCCAGAGCCTGGTAGGGGCCAGAACAAACAAGGTTAATCCACCTTGGGTCTGGCAGCAGCCCACTTCCCAGAGGCTGATAAGACCTGATTGTTTCTAATTTATACCAAGGAATGGTACGCAGAGATGCTCCTGCTTATACGTATTGCTATAACAACAAAGATCAGCTAACTTTGTTATTTGCCCCGTTGGAGGGTCAGAAGCAGAAAAGTGTAGAGGGATCCCACCTGTGGGGAGGAGCGGACAGGACAGGTGACCCAAAACTGACCCACAGGGTATTCCATCCCATCTGCCTCATGCTCAGTATAGAAGCTGAGGGATCAAAAGGTCAGCTCTCTGTCTTCAATGGCCGGCATCCAAGGAGGACTCTGTCTGTTTGTCCGCCTTTGATCCTGATCCATGCATTCCTGTATTCAGATCCAGAATCCAGTTCCCGTCCATCACTGAGTCCAGTCTGGGACTTTCCCAGTGCCTGTTGGTGAAGTGATCGTCATCCTGGGAGCTTGACACTGTTTTGTATATATTTCATTATTTTCTTTTTTATTATGTTATTAATTTATTGATATTTTCATTAAAGTAGTTTAGTTTTTTCTAAACTCATAAGTCTCTTTCTTTCTCTCCCTCCTCTCCTTGGAGACAAAGGTGGGGGAGAGCATCGGTGGTTCATTTTCATTGGCCAGTCTGTCCCAAACCACAACAGGAGGCACTTGGTAATGAAAGGCCCTTTGAATCACCTGCATTTGAGCCAATGGGACTTCCTTCCTGATGGGATGCAAGGGGTAGTAATACAGCCTAGGCTATGATATCAAATCATACATTAGCTGAGTACTAGCAATGGAAATAACACAGTTTATGATCTGGCTCTTATGAGTCTGAGCATCAAATTCTCTGCCTAAACACTGTTGATGTTTTTAGAGATAAAGTCATGCCTAGACAAATACAGGAGTCTTATCTAACCTAGGTATTTACTCTTACAAGTATTGCAACATTTACCATGTCTGCCCACAACTGTGACTAAAATAGATATATTGAAAAGTGTTGTGCTTTGCTTCATTAAAACATTACGTTGGAGAATTTTTCCCTTGATAGCCCTGCGTAATCTGAATCTGTATTTTCCTGGTTGATATTCCACAATATTCCCTCACGAAGAAAAGAAGAGAAGGATTTAATACAAATAAAGAAAAAGGACTAGCGTATTATTTTTAAGAAATAAAACTGAAGAATTCTTTCTGATTTCTGTCTTCAGGAGCCCGATAATGAGGATCTGAGTAAGCATTTTTGTATTCATTTAAATGAAGTGATGAATGTGGAAAATAAGCACAGAAGTCCTTAGCGGATGTTAGGGAAATAAGGAAGAAAGAAAATATCAACCCCAAACCAAAACAAAAATAACTCTGGAGAGGAAAAGAAATTAATTTCAAGAATAACATAATGCCATGCAGGCCTGCTCTTACAGCAAACCATCAAGTTAATTTAATTCCACAAACCCCATTGCTCCGACAAAATGTTGTTTAAATCAATTCATTCTTTCATTATGCTGCTTAAGAGCACCATGAAGTGATGAGAAATTACTGAGATGACTTTCATGTATCAGAATCCCTTCAGTTTCACTTCATTTTCTATCCTGACATGGGATTAATGTGATGCATTTGCATGCTAAAATAGTATATTTAATTGTAAAAGTGGTGTTGTTAAATTACCTTGCAATGAGTTTATTTTAAATGGTTCATTAAAGTTTTAAAAATAGCTTGCTGCATGATTGCATCTCTGCACTGCTTTGATGTATTACATCTTCAACCAATAGCTGCAATGTAGGAAACCTTTCCTTGCTATGCTGTTTGCCCTTTCAACAACAGCTTTTGAGCTAAAAGCATTTTCAGGATCAGATTCAGATAATGGCAACACTTGAGCAGAAGTCCACCCCTCTCCAGAACTGCACAAAAATGGTATGCAACTATTGTCTATCTATATGTGTATGCTGACATATGGAGTGAAAATTACCTAGAATGTTCTCTTATGTGATTCTCTATCCCCTGGTAGTGGTTGACTCACATGCTGTAGCACACAGTCAAGTCACCACATAATACAGTACCTGATCTCATTAATGTCATTGGTACACGGCCTCCTCTCCCCTCCCCTCCCCTTCCCTTCCGTCCCCTCCCCTTCCCAGAAAGATAAAGTATATGTAGATCTTTTCTCTGGAAAAACAAGGTACTGCAAGTCTTCAGATTGACAAAGGACAGGTTGAAGAGTGTGTTTTATTCTTGGAATACCGCATATTAGGGATTATGGGAGGCCACAAGGTTTAGGTCCTGAAAATATCTACCTTTTTGTGAAAGGGAATAATTAAGTTACATCAATTCACTACCAGTAATGTATACAAAATTACAGTTCTTCTCTTTATAGATATTTATATATAGATGTATAAAATTATATTTTCAGAATCCCAGAATCATTTATCTTGGAAGGTACCTCTCGAGACCATCTAGTTCAACCTTCCTACTAAGGCATGGTCAGCTACAGGGCAGTGTCCATTCAGGTTTTTAACGTCTCCAAGTATGGAGATGCCGCATGTTCAGAGAAACCTGACCCAGTGTTTGACCACCCTCACAGTAAATATAGCACTTTCATGTGTTCAGATGGAATCTCCTGTTTTTAATTTATCCCATTGCCTCTTGTCCTGTCACTGGGTACCAATGAGGAAAGTCTGGCTCCCTTGTCTTTGTTCTGTCCCATGAGGTATCTAGAGACATTGATATCCCCCTGAACCTTCTCTTCTACAGGCCATTTATCCTTTCCTTATATGAAAGATGCTCCAGTCCCTTACTTATCTCTGTGGAGCTGTGTTGAACTTACTCCAGTAAGTCCATATCTGTCTTGTACTGGGGGGCCCAGAACTACACCCAGCACTCCAGGTGTGACAGGAACGCTGAGGAGCGTAGCAGAGTGTAGCAGACCACCACCAGGAGCCACAAAGGTGAGCTGTGGCAGTGAAGCCACCCAAGAACTAGCTTCCCCAAGCAACTCCATCCGTACTCTCTCTGGTAACAACACACTTATTTATTTCTACATGGTGGAAAAAGGTTTTCCTCTACATTTAAGAAGGCAGAATTCACGTTTTACTTTCAGTTTCATCTGTGTACTTTCTCTTTTAGAAACCATAACCTGAAGGCTGTTGCAAAAGTGCAATTTTTAAACTTCAAAATTTTGTTTCTATTCATATCTTTGTTGACAATGCTCATATCAATACACTTGGAAACACAATGGAAATGTCACTCGATCTCAATGGGAATTAAGCACTAAAATAGCTTTGAAGAGTCAAGTATTAGTCCTTAGCTTGTAGGATAAGTCCTATTTTGAATCTTTGCTGTGTTTTTTCAGTGAGTCTTTTGCAAATATGCACAAATAGCTGTCTATATTTAGGTCAGCTATATGCTTGTGCACTAAAATGTTGCTTTTCTTCATGGTGATATGGAGGAATATCATCCCTTAGGGAAGAATACTGTATCATTAAACTAATCTACGCTATTACGTCTCTATTATCACTTCTGTGTACATGCATTTTAAAACTAAATATGGTAAAGAGAAATAATACACATTTAGAAAACCAATAGTATCAGTGCTAATATCTATTCATATTGGTACTGATTAACCGTACACTTCTTGCCTGTCATTACCTGGCATATGTTGATTAACATGAGGGAAGAGCGAGAAGAAGGGGAAGTTTCCCTCGTATATTGAAAGCAAAGACCACTCATAATGGACGTGGGTTATCTTGCAAGTCTTGGAGTTACCCTTGAAGTGTTCAGGATGGATTTGAGAGTCAGGCAGGTGCAGTTACTGTCTCTGGTCTATACACATGAATGGCACACATTCAAGTTGCGCTCTTCTCATGCTATCACTTCACTTGCTCTCTGTTTCACACGTTGCTCACATGTATGCTTAATGTTAGACAACAAAAGGTACTTTTTAGTTTTGTGAATGATTATCCCAGCTTTAAATCATACATAAGCTCTACATAGTAAGATGTTTGAATGAGAAAGCTGCATTACATAATTACTCCTATGTACAGATCATTATCAACAAAAGGACAGTTTCTGTTTTCATATAATAAAAGTATCACAGCCCTTCCTGGGTACAAATGGATGTGCCACAGGCTGGGATGCCTGAAGCTATATTATCAAATATTGTTTTGCTATTATTTATTGCTTTACTATTATAGACAGGTTGCATACTTTTGACACTAGCTTCAGTGGAAGAGATACAGTTTTACTTCCTAGGCCCAGAATATGTTTTTGCAGTAAAAAGAGCAGATCTAATATATTTGTTTTTTCAGTCTACTGGCACAGTCTACCTAGCATATAGCTGTGGTCTATGTGTAGACAGTGAAAGTTCTTAATGATGTATCTGCAGAACAATTTCTAGGTAATACCTGTGATTTTACTGAAAGCTGCTTTTGTTGTTAGTACACATTGCAGAATGATTTTTGGTGGTTTTTGTTTCCTGTTGTTATGGCAGGAAGACTTTTAGTCCAAGCCTTTTTAAATAGGCTCTGTTCTTAATGCAAGTTCCTAATGGCTCCCTGATTTGTTCAGTAAAATAATTTAACAAATAGAAAAATATTTTCCTCAATCTTTCTCCTGTTCTTTTGACAACAGATATGCTTTGCTAATCTTAAAACAACATCTCAGTAAGTGCTCTCATTTCCTTTCCTCTTTTACACAAAAGCAGGCACAAATCTCAACTTCATTATTTAATAATAGAATTGTCTCAAATCTTAAGACTTTCCAAGTCCTACTGAGGTTACCAGAAACAGCCTGTGCTATTCTATAGCGCTTTTCATTATTTTCAAGTACTGGCTCAGTTGCTCCATTCTGGGCTGGCTGGCAAATGAAGTCGTAGAAGATGGCATATGTAAATCATGGATCTGATTTCTAGGTGTGCCAGCAGACTCAGGCACTCAAGGATCATTGTCCAATATGTACATTTCACACCCATTTTGAGAAATAGTAACTGTGGAGTGGTAAAGACAAGCAGAGAATATATTTCCCTATTTTTTCCCTGATGTTTCCCTGCCCTTCTGATGATTATAAGTGAAAATACTTTTCCTCTAGCTAAAAATAATACCAGACCATTCAGTTCTGCAGCTTAAATTATTTGATGGGGTTAATATTAGACCGAAAAGCCACAGTATTCATTCTCTACTCCTGCTTGCTACAGCATCCTTCCATCTACAGAATGTCTACAGAGGATGCTACAGCATCCTCTACCCTCTGTCTGGAGGAAAGCCACCAAGACAGTGAATAAATGCTAGTTTTCCTCCTGATGGGACACAAACCTGGCCTATGTCATGCTTAGCTCCTAGTCATATCAGACAATCATTTTTCAAATTTTTATTTCCTGGTATAAATATGCAGTTTTTTTTTCACAAAGTGGGGATGGATTCTAATTTGTGAAACCCTGCAGGCAGGTCCAATATGGGTAGGAGGGTGTAATAGTGTTATGCTGATAAGTCAGCTTTAGATACCTCCTATTCCTAGACTACAACATGCTCAAATTGCCGGTGGAGTACAGAAGAACTTTCCCAGGAAGGACTGAAGCTATTTTTTCCAGTAGAGAAGCACCAATTATGTTATGCTAATGGAACTCATTAGCAGGTTTCAGGCTACTAAAGTTAGATTGATTTTCCAACATCCTTCTCCACCAACTCTTATCTACAGCCCAGTGCAGGACTAGTTAGCTTTAGAAGTGCCTCTCTTACCTCCCCCCCAACCTAGTGGAAAGGCAGGGGTGAAACAGGTATCTTAATCTTTCATTAGATCTTGAGATCAGGAACAGAACCACTGACAGTCACAGCTTTCTACCCCTGCCAGCTCACCCTCACTTTCACTGGGAAGGTTAGAATATCAGAAACAGAATTTCAGGAAGAAAAAAAGAGAAACAGAAAGAAGAGCCAAAAAAAAAAAAAAAAAAAAAAAAAAAAAGAAAAAGGAAGCAAATTTATAAAAATCTCTTTAAATGGCAAAAATATACTTGGAAGGACAGCAAAGGTGGAGGACTGAATTGACACCGGGAGAAAAAAGTAAGAGTAAGATGAAGAGGAATGAGATTTGCCATATACTAGAGGGGAAATCCGATTAGTTTGAGAAAAGACAAAAGATATATTTACAGGGAAGTAAAGAATAGAAAATAGACCTTGTAAATAGCTCTTTCTCAATTAGGCTGAGAGCTCAGCAATACGTATCCCATCTTCTTGCTGCCTGCCCAGAAGAAAAGCAAATGCTGAGTTAACAAGAATTCCCTCCTCCCAGTAAACAAATCAGATAGTCTACTGAAAAAACCTCTCCCAGATTTGCTGGCAATGTCCTCAGCCAGAACCAGCTACTTTGTCCTCTCATTTTAACAGGTCACACCTCACAGGTTTCTCCTTTAGGCCCTCAGCTTTAGAAGTCTTAAAAATTGAATCAACGTGTCCCCAGAAGCCTGAATCCACTCTGCTGTGCCCTTTGAGCCTCTTCACAGTCAGCCCTAGCTGCTTTTTGTGTCTCACAGATTACTGATGCCCAATGCTTACTCCCACCAGAGCTGGCCTTCTCCTTCCACAGCCTCTCCAGAGCTTCACACAACCCAGCAGCCACCCCAAAATTTTACAGTCTAAATTTCTGCCCTGTGTGCTGTTCTCCCCATCCTTTCCACCTGGGGAGGTGAGCTGATTGCAGTATAGCTGCACAGCAGCACCCCTTCACCAGCCAGATCTATTTTGCAGCAGATAAAAAAAAAGTCTCATAATAATAGAGCCAAAGCTTTCCACAAAACCATTTTTTTCCTCCTCCAATAAATATCCCTCTTTTTTCAGCTTTCATTTCCCTGCTTCCTAGGCCTTGTGTTTCCGGGCTGCTTGCTATTTACCAGGCTGATACTGTCTGGCATTCTGATATTTGCCAGTTCATCCGTCGACTCAGAGTGATGTGTGCCAAGAAAAGTCCAGCCTCTCTCTCTAGCTGAGCTTTTCACTTCAGCTGTTCCTGTTCCCTTCCCCCTTCTTTCCACTACCCCCACCTTGCTGGCATCCTCCAAGTCATAAAAGTGCACTTCAAAAGAGCAATAACTATTATGTAATTCTGAGACTCAGTTTTTGGTATCAGTATCAAAACCTGACAGGTGGCTGTCAGCAAGACCATCAGTAACAGTTAGCACTGTGGCGTAGAGCTGTTCTTTCTATTAATTCACCGATTTGACAACATCGCTTCAAATCATAACAGAAATGTCACTGGAACCACACAATATCAAAAGTAAATAGGTCATGGCACCACCTATATGTGTTTGTCGTTCTCTGAAGAATCACCTCTCAGCAAATGGTTTTCTTGGACAGTTTTACAAGGCACCAGAAACATTATCTCTTGAAGTTCATGTTCAGGTTTGTGACAGCATCTATGAATAGCTTATTCAGGTTCAGTTTGGATCAGTAAAGTTTGTATATTCATGTGATGTTCATAAAATGTGAAGCAAAACCCAGACTTGCAATTCCACAGACTTCAGACTGTGATAGCATTTCAGAGAATAACAGAATCATAGAATTGTTAAGGTTGGAAGGGACCTTTAAGATCATTGAGTCCAACCATTAACCTAATCTGACAAAATCAATTCTAAACCATATCCCCAAGTACCACGTCTACCCTTTTTTTAAACACCTCCAGGGATGGCGAATCCACCACCCCCCTGGGCAGCCTATTCCAATGCTGGATAACACTTTCAGTGAAAAAAAATTTTCTTAATATCCAACCTAAACCTTGCCTGGCTTAACCTGAACCCATTTCCTCTCGTCCTATCACTTGTCACTAGGGAGAAGAGATCAGTCCCCATCTCTCTACAACCTCCTTTCTGTTACTTGTAGAGAATGATAAGGTCTCCCCTCAGCCTCCTCTTCTCCAGACTGAACAACCCCAGTTCCCTCAGCTGTTCCTCATAAGACTTGTCCCCTAGACCCCTCACCAGT
>VZSZ01004059.1:8233-24322 GCA_013398815.1 Ibidorhyncha struthersii
CCTGGGGAGGAATAACCCCCGGCATCAGTACAGGTTAGGGGCTGACCTCCTGGAGAGCAGCTCTGTGGAAAGGGACCTGGGAGTCCTGCTGGACCAGTAGGATGACTGTGAGCCAGCAATGTGCCCTGGTGGCCAAGAAGGCCAATGGCATCCTGGGGTGCATCATGAGGAATGTGGCCAGCGGGTCGAGGGAGGTCATCCTCCCCCTCTACTCTGCCCTGGTGAGGCCGCATCTGGAGTATTCAGTTCTGGGCTCCCTGGTTCGAGAAGGACAGAGAACTGCTGGAGAGGGTCCAGCAAAGGGCTACAAAGATGATTAGGGGATTGGAGCATCTTCCTTATGAGGAAAGGCTGAGGGACTTGGGTCTTTTTATTCTAGACAAAAGAAGACTGAGGGGGGATCTTATCAATGCTTATAAATACTAAAGGGAGGGTGCCAGGGTGATGGGAACAGTCTGTTTTCAGTGGTGCCCAGTGACAGAACAAGAGGTAATGGGCACAAACTTAAACATAGGAAGTTCCATGTAAACATGAGGAGGAACTCCATTACTTTGAGGGTGGCAGAGCACTGGCACAGGCGGCCCAGAGAGGCTGTGGAGTCTCCCACCCTGAAAACATTCAAAACCCGGCTGGATGCCATCCTGTGCAAGGCGCTGTAGAGGACCCTGCTCTGGGAGGGAGGTTGGACTAGATGATCTCCAGAGGTCCCTTCCAACCCTGACCATTCTATGATTCTGTGAACTACTTAGGTTGTAGGTTGGTGGAGTATTAACCAGTGGTGTTCTTACACCCTTCTACAGAGAAGGGTTTCCTTTTCATTTCACATTCTAGTTCATGATGCACTATGACATTTTTATCATCCTTTCAAAGACAAAAATCCAACAGATTTGCTTTGCTTTAAATGAATTCAGTCACATTGTTCAGAGAGACAGTAAGCAAAATGCAGCTTGGTTTCATTATTCTATTCCTTTGTGACATTAAATTTAACCTATGTTATTTTTCTTAACAATATTTATAAAGTAAAATCATGAGCATGCCTGTGGAATTTGAATAATTTCACATATCAGCTTGTACAGAAGAAACAGCTTTCAGGAGAAGGCTTGTAGAAGAAGTCCTTGCACTTTGCAGCCTGGAGCAACTAATGTCCAAGACAGAAGGGAACTATGGGCTGGAAGAGTATGCCGGGCTGTGTCTATTGAGGAGGCAGCATGTCATCCTCATGGCATTCTTAATTCCTTTAGCATCAGGTTATCTGCACATGCTTTCATCTGACTTGCATATTGGAAAACTAACTTTTTCTGGCTGAGCACACATTGGCTTGAATAAGTCTTCAAGCCAATGATCACCATGAATAAGTGTTAAAATTTTACTTCAAAGCAAAATTGGTGTATTAGCCTGAGGTTAGCCCTTGTAACAATGTCATTTTGAGGAATGTACATTGGAGCCACAGTCTGAAACCCAGGAAATACTCACACAAACCCTCCCCTACTCAAAAAAAGATTGAAATTCAAAGACGGGCAATTTTGCGTTTCTTAGAGCAGCTGTATTTCAGAATTAGTTGACTCAGCAATTTGAACAAAAGTCCAAATATATGCAGATGCAAGGAGTTATTTTTACCTACAAATCTACTAAAATTTCTGACTAAAATCTGAGTAGAAGGGAATACTTTGACAGAAAGCGGCATTAGCTGGGGCGAGGGAAGGACCTGACAATATTGGCCTTTTGCCATGACCACCACTACCAATTCACAGACAAAGAACTTAAGGGCAGAGAAATAATATTATTCTTATTTGACTTTCTGTCTCAACAGCATTTAAGTGCAAACCCCAGTATTAGGTGCAGTCATTTCAGTAAAAAAATTTTTAAATTAAGAGTAGATTAAATTGTTCTATGTTACGGTATACCAGAGCAGTAAGGGGTAGCCCTCTTTCCAAAGCTCTTGCAGTATCAGGAACATGAAGCCCTTCCAAATTCCAAAGTCAGCAGTCAGCTAGTCTCTGATTACACCAACAAAGCATATAACCAGCATCACCATCATCATCATTATCATCCTTCTATTCTCTCTATCATTTCAGAGGACTGATAGTCCGTGATTGCTTCTCTGTCTGTATTCAGAGCTAAAGAATTCACTTCCAGACACTGGAAAGCAATCAGGAAATGTCTTGTAACATCACAATGGGGTGAGAAGACAGGTCTAGTTGTTTCCCCCAACAGTGGCCTTAGACATGTTCCTGATTCCAGGCTGGCAGTCCACAACTCTTTCTCTTGCCATAGGACATAATCTTGCTCAATTTTCAGATCTCCCCACAATGTTCCTTTGACAGCAACAGCTTCGGTTGCCAGACATTAAAAAAAAAAACAAAAAAAAGTGCAAGTTTCAAAAAGGATCTTTCCAGGAGTTTGTGGCTAGTACGGAGAGACTATTGTGTCTATAAAAAAACTGACTGTGGGCAGGCAGAAAGAAGGGTCTCCCCTGAGCATGTGCACAGCCACCTTAGATTAAATGTAGCTCTTCTTACAGAAGAGAGAGAATTTCATAGTTCAGTGTTCTTTAAAAGTTACATACTTCAATTAAGTATAATCTGAGGCTTCCTTTCACTCACTAGCATGGTTTTTCATCCAGATCTTTAACAAGCTGGTAGAAAATGTACCCTTTGTAAATGTGAATGGAAGATGTTACAAAGCAGAACCTAGAATGCAGCAGAATGCAAAGACGTGCCAGTCAGCATCCTGGTGACCTACTTTTATCGTAGCAATCCCATTTTTGAAGATATGTCACTATGGGTTTTTTTAGGAAAGCTGCACAATGAAGTGTCAGCAAACATGCTGCTTATCATTAAAGATGTTGCTTGATGACTGCAAATACTTGTCTGTATGACTGACAACCTTAGTCAACGAGCTCCCACAGTAATGTGCAGTATCACGCTCCTAAAGGAACAAATGCTGTTATGTTTCTACAATAGAAATACATGGGACTGAGCACAATGCCCATCTACAGTAAAGATGCTGCTTTGTGCATTCTAAAATTGTAAAAACTGCAGAGACACACATTTCCAGATGGCCAATAAGAGAGTTGCCTGGGTCTTTTCTTTTCAGTATAGGCACATTTCAACAACTTTTTCAGTGTATTTCCTATGAAAATGTTCCATGTGTTACCCCATTATCTGACTTGATAAAAACGACTGAATTTTTCACAGCCATTGATCTTTAAGGCACATGTCAAGCAAGCAGAACATCATCACCCTTCCTTATAAATAAGGCACAGCCACAATCCGTCCGTCACACACATGAAAGTATCATAGAAGTAAATCTATTTCTCTTATTTTACTTGGAAATAACTTATGTCATCTGTTAAGTTGGGAACAACTTGATAAAGGGATCATGAGATGATCCAGAAGTTATTTACGAAACAAACTGAGAGCAACATTAGGTGAAATAAACACCAGTAATATACTTTCAGAAGCATTCTGGAACTACAAACTAAATCGAAAGCAGTGGTGGACTGAGTGTTTCCAAATTTCTTTTGGTGGCTTTTTTGAGGGAATGAGGGTTAATAAATTAATATGACCTTAAAACTGAAAGTATTCTCTGGCTCATTTACTGACAATGAGTCAATATCATTTTATCAGTGATGAGGGCTACAAAAAACCCACTTTAATTCATTAGCAAGCCAGCCAATAAACCCCAAAAGTAACCCTTAATAAATTGCAGGGCAATGTATTACTAGGCATGTATTTTTACACTTAAGTCTGAAGCTAACTGTTTAGAAAAAAAATGTTTAGAAAGCACAATGAAAAATGAACAATACTTACAACCATACCGTTTAGGGACACCCAGCAATCTGGTGGGAAATCCTGGAGTAATGGTACTAAAAACTGCAGACAACCATCCCAGTGGCACAGCAGCAACATCATTCCAATCAGATTAAAGATTCTCACCACAGCACTGGCCAGATCGTATGTCATGTGGAAAATCTGTGGGCAAAAATTATAGGTGATGTACGTGATGCAAATCAGAAATGCAAACCATTTAATTCTCATTGGGTAGGTTAAAGGCAAGGAAGAATCATCCCGAACTTAGAAAAAAGCTCATATTTCTCAGCAAGGACCACTAATTTGGGCACAGTAATTTGGGCAGAGAGCCAGGCTGACACACCCGACTCTTGGCTGCACAACAGTGTTATATAAGCTGCTGAAAAAGCACATTTTGGGTAAGAAGTCACCAACTAAACTGTTTTCTTAAAGTCTACAACTCCTTTCAATTGAAGCAACTCTCACAAATTAAAAATACTTGGTAAAGGTAGTGAGACCATGGTGTCTAAATACTCACAAAGTTGTGGGAAATACAAATTCAGTGACCTGTTTAGAAAAGATTCACCTTCACATTCCTTACCTACTTAAAAGCACCAAAATCTGAGTGTAGAAACAATATAAGTAGTTTTACAGATTTTTTTACTTCTATTTCTATACTATTAATCTAATTTGCACATACCAGTTCACCAAGCAAAATGACAAAAATGTAGTTCATCACACTTAATCATTAGCGGTTTTCAAAAAATACTGAGAATCCTGTGGCTACTATGTCTCTAGTAGCTAAGTTTATAACAAACTAATACAGTCATTTGGATTTCAATATATTCCTCCATTCTTAGACACAGAATGTTGGCATCTGAAAAGTGTCTTACAGCAAATCACACATATGCTCTTAAAAAAACAACAGACATTTTCAGGTTTGTCACAGGAAAATTTGTTGGACAGAATTAGCATGAACAGCAGCAGTCAGCTGCCAAACAGTATGGAGAAAACCACTGTATTTAGCACTTTTCTGCTATATTGGTTTTAAAGCACTTCTAAACTACAAATACAGGCATATTCTTTACTTATTACACAATTCAACCAACTCAAGATAAATATGTTACATTTTAACAGGCATAGTTATCACTATGCAGGAGTTCCATTTACAAGATGCAGAATGTCCAGTTGGTATTTCATGGAATTTTAAATAGAAAATATTATTTAATTGTACAGATAGACATAGAAATCAGAGGGTTCAGTGCTGAAAACATCAAATTTCTAGAGGTGTACAGGCATACTGGCACGATATTTTGCATTTGTAAATGAAAGAATTCGCATACAAAGGAGTTTATATGGATATGTTTATATCCTAACTTTTACATCTAAACTAAAAGCAGAGATTAAGTACCCACACTGTAAATAAGTGCAAATGCAAATATGGAGAGCATGTTATGGTGTCTTTCAACACCATTATCTGTTAGTGGGAGTTTGTCCTTGTTTGAAAATGATGGTGGTGTTTTGAGTCCTAAAATGCAAAACCAGCACAGTAGAAACATACCTCAGATACTAATTTTATAAGCAAAAATTTTTTTCAATCTACAGCATTTTAACAGATTATATTCCAAATCCCAGTTTGATAGACATTGTAAACAGATGCTTGTAATATTATTCAAAATGTCATGTCTTATCCAAATACCATCTAGCTACTGTCAAAATTGGGGAGATGACACTGATATTTAGGAGATACTGTAACTGGAAATAAATAGAAAAGTGTCATCATTACACATTTGTCTTCTTAAGAAATGTATTTGCGTTACAGCTATTTCAATAGCTACAGATTCAGTAGCATGATATGAACCAAGAGAGTAGATGTGTGAACTGAAATAATTTTATTTTGAAGAACTGGAAAAAATAGCAAGGATTACTACTGTTTTTGGAACACTAATATTCATTCAGGTTACACTTTATCCACATGGTTATTATACTACAACTGAAAAGTACAGATGAATTCCTGATCACACGAAAAGCTGCAAAAGTTTTATCAGAGAAAGCAAGATTTCCCCTAAAATATTTGAAAAAGTGCAGAACATCAGACAGAAACAATACATATTTGACACAGAGATCACAACTTCCTCAGGAATTCTCTATTGCTTCAGCAAAGCAAGTTATCATGCTATTGCTGGACAAAAATTGAAGTTCCCACCCACGCTGTTCTTATACTGCCTTAAGCTTCCCATTAGGCTTTACTGTAAGACAGCAGACTTTCAGAATTATTCACTGTATTGGATACTGAGTGTTTTTTAAAAAATGGGTCACAAATATGACAATGAGAGCCAAAATGAGCACATCATCTTCATTTCTATACTTAGAAAGAGAACTCTCCTGAAAACATGCACCTAAGTGTATGTGATATACAGGGGAAACCTTGGTTCTCCTCTCCAGAGTCCTAAAACCAGCACTTGCATATACCCAAGGCTCCTTAATCCTTATTCTGCCTCTGCAACTATGGGCTTAGGCACCATGACAGATTGTGCAAGTATCCTGTGATCATAGCTGCATAAAAATGATAATTCTATGGCTCTTTCACTTGGATGGAGCCCATTTTCGGGCATTCATCCAGATTACAGAGATGGTCTGCATAGCTCATATCTTGATATAGAATTCCCAAGATTTTAGAGCATTTTGTGCGTTTAAATTTTCATTTCAAATCTTAAAATTATATAATTGAGTAATGGCCACTGAAAAAAAAAAAAAGGCAGGTGGATAGATTTGCCAAGGTATTTATTTCAGCATTTTCGAGATCTTGCCTAGCTCTTATGAATGTATCACTCCCTGGCTGCCCCATGAGACTGTGTGACGGCTCAGTAAGGCTTCCCAAATGAGCCAGTAGGATCAGGACACAGGAAGTTGGGAGATTAAAAAGGGAGATTACAAAGGGAGAGTAAAATTCAAACCAAACAGCTGGAGCAGTGAATTGAAACTAGAGGGCCTTGCTGAACTAAAGAGGTCTTCTGTTGGGTTTGGGCTCTGCAAGAACTATTCTATCTCATCACAGTGGTACAACTGTGTAACAACTGTTGTTCTTCAAAGCCTCTTCATTAGTAGTGTGCCTCTGCACAAATAGTCATGTACTGCAAGAACAATAACGTTGAAAATTTTATGTGAAACCAAATACAGCAAAGGAAATCACTGCAACAGTCTGTGTCTGACACTACAAACTTCCATCATTTCTGAAACCTTTTGCTCCAGAAAAGGCTCCTGTGCAGCTTAGCATTCAGCGTCAGTATTATTGAAAATGCACAAACATATTCTGGATATTATCTGTTCTGCTTAACATGGTAACATTGTACCAGCTTTTCAACCACACCATAGTTGTGTCATTCATCTTCTGCTTATATAGTCTACTATTTGTGTAACCTATTCTAATAACTGTGATAACTCTGTATTAAAGAAACTAACTTTGTAAGAAAAATCCTAAGAAAATGACGTAAAATCCTTTTAAACATCTCTGCATATTCTTTCTCCAGCAAATAAAAGCTGAGTTTTTTCCTCCTAAAAGGAACTTCTAATTGAAATGTGTGCTTGGTTGGAAAAAAACATTTAAATACTCAAAGTACACATTGTAACTGAATAACAATATTTGTTCACGGTACTGTATTGTTGTATCTACATTTGGAAGGGGAGATGTGATTTTTTTTAAAAAAAACTAATACCCAAAATACCCTGTGGATTGAAGTTGTATTTTGCATGTTTAATATTTTATGTTCTTCCATTCAGAAACTGATTGAGATATATTGAAACAAGAGCAGTCATATTTTTATAGCATTTTGTTCTTGTAAAGTACAGTTCTAGTATTAATGAACTAAACTGTATTAAAACTCCTAGCAGATGTGTGAAGAGTAGTTTCTTAGGAGAGCAACTGGGGGACAGAAAGCTAATGACACTCATGTCAGCAGATGGTGGCTTGCCTGTCAGCTGATCCTCCAGTGGCATAGGAAGAAATATAGGAAGACCACAAATTGATTTACCTTGGTTTTGCAGTACAGATGTGTGGTAAAATCTCTCCGTTTGAATGGATGTCTTATCAGGATAATATTCCTAACAAAAATAATTCAAACACTTGCATGCAACTAAAGCTAGGCTCCAAAGCCCATTACTCAGGTAGTTAATATAAATAGGTTGGTTATCATTAACCTCTTGCCATCCACAAATACTACGCAAACAAGCAGGAATTGCAGCTGTAAAACACATTTGAAAATCTGGCCACTTTACTCATACTCCTAATTTCATACCTAAATATTCAGCTTAACCAGCAAGAGGTGCAAATTCTGGACAACACATTTTAAAAAAAATTACTAGAGTGACATGAGATTACTGCAACTGAGAAAAAATTAAAACTATCTTGAGAACTAATTCTTTCCACATTTTTATTTCACATAATAGGAAAGATTTAGTAGATGGCTCTCCTTTTTGCTTACTACTCAGTTTCATTTCAATTACACATGATACTTTTTAATATTACCATGTTTGTCTGGGGGAAGGTTGGTTATAATACTGTCATTTTTCGTAGTTTCCATATCCTTCAAAATCATGTTTAATAATAAATTTAGTTTATGAACTCACTTCTGAGAACTCATACTTTCTTTCTATATTATTTTCATAACCTTTTCTCAATACCCTGGAAGCCTTAATATTTTGCCTAAAGAGCTGTCAATGCCTCTGACAATGGCTGAAATGTAACCACAGACTAACAGTTTCTAATATTTTGGCAAAATATTGCTTACAGAGAATAAGAAGTTGCTGAAGAAGTCAGAGTTCACATGTTTTATCTCGTTTTTTGCTCACACTTTATTAATTACTCTTTTTAGTCCCACATGTGAAGCAGGAAGCAGAGTATTCCTTCCTCACACTTATAATGGAGCATATACTTTAAATTCGTCCTGCTAACTCTGGTTTCTGAGCATGAGACAGAAAACCCGTTCCAGTCTTACCAACCCACTTACTTAATAGTAACTGCGGGCTGTCATATTAAGTTAATAGTGCATACATAATTTAAAGAAACGAACACAAAATCTGCTGTACTGCTGTCATGGAATGCATAGATTACCTGTTCTGCCTTGTGATAACTGGCATGCAAGATTTGCTCAGTTGTGATTTTTAGTTCAGTTTGATTTTCAGGTTCAGTTTATATAAAAATTGATGTATATAAATTATCAGAATTTAATTTTTATCTAAAAAAAGAATAAAAGTAAGTCTTAAGACTTCCTAGAAAATTTATTCAGATCTTACATCGCTGAGTTCATCCAGACATCTCTTCTATTCCACCCCTCAGAAGTACTAAAGTTGCTCAGTATCACAAAGCTATCTTGGGTTTAATCTTCAAATTAGGATTTGCACCATGCCTCGGGCAATATGAAATTACACTCATACTAAGTGAGCTGCGTGGAGTCTGGAATACTAAAGAGCTACAGTGGGGAGACAGAAAGAGCTGCACATGTGGATGGAGGCGCTGGTAAGCATGCTGAAAGCTGTACCAAGGGCCACACTGGAACTTCAGGCTAGACTGCAGGGCAAAATAACAGTTATAAAAATGACGAGGTGTTTTTGATTCAGTCTCTGGGTCAGTCCAGAATTATTAGGTTTAACGCTCAGAGCACCAGCTAGGCAGAGATTATAAACTGTAGGATCCAAATTTTCCTACCTGAGCTAAATGTTCACTTTTAAGATAGCGGTTGCAACAAAGCTCCCCAGGAAATAAAATAATATAAAAGGGGGAGGAGAGCACAATGCTTCAGTTTGAGCATCCATCTTTCAATCTCCCTTATAACAACGAAAAGCAATGATGGCTTTTTGTTTAGCCATTTAATAGTCTACAAATTGATTTCAAAATACATTATTTGTAAATATCACTTGGGATACTATGGGCCTGATCCATCTCTTACCAAAGCAAATTTCTCTGGAAGTTGTAGGTTACTATACTCTGCACTGGAAATACATCTGCAGAAGCCAGATGTAAACGTGCATTGATTGAAATGCCTGGCTATGCCTTCAGGGTAACATTTAACACTCAGCTGACTCCTGATATGTGTGCTTAATTTTATGATAAATAATTCATCATTGATAATTCAGTAGTGGGGACAGGTATATAGCATTATTAATCTAGTTGTATTTGTGACCTTAAGCTGATGACAAATTCAAAGATCTGCTTCTGGTTTAGTTAGCCCTGAAGGGAAAACACCAGTGATTTAACAAACAGAACAAACTATTTTTAATCAAACACATCCAGAAAAAAAGAGCTGAGAATGTCCTATTTTATGTGACCTTTAAAAATTGTTATTTTCTAGATGGAGTCAACCTGACATTAGGTTTTATAATAGAAGTTCCATTCATTCCAATTCAAGACATGTACAAAATGGAAGCTAGCTTCTGTGGAGCAAAAAGAACAGCACAACAACATATAAATGTGACAGTGCACTGCATCCAGGTTAAACCTGAAAGCTTTAATAAAACTACTTTGCTGAAGGAAGATTTAGGCAAGCCTTGGAAAGGTGACATATAACCAGGAAGCAAAATTTATTTACTCTATATAAATTCTGCAATATATATTTTCTATTGCAAATTGGCCAATGCCAATTTATTACCACTCACACAGAGGGCATGACTTCACTGCCAAAATGTATGTTTTTATTATCCTGTTGTGATTAATGTGTGTGACCTGTCTTGACATCTAAATAGAGAGAACCAGTCACTTTAGTTCTATGATGAAGAAAACAAGACAAGAACGACAAGCCTCAGGATCAGGAAATAAGAAATACAGTGTTAATTTTCACTGTGGTTTTACAGAGGTGGAGGTCTCATTTATCACTTATATTGATGACAGAAAGTACCTTATTAGACTAAGCTTTAATCTTCATTACTGAAGCAAAGTAAAAACAAACAAACAAAAACAGTTCACAGCTGTCAGAGAGACACAAACATGCGACACTAACAGCCTGCCTCTGTGACAAAGTTGAGCTGAAGCTCTTCTCCGTAAGCCATAGTACCAAACTGAGAGTGACCATGTGGCAAAAAACACTTGAACTATAGATGAGCACAAAAATCAAGATTTTTGTGAACTTGAAGTGTAGCTCCGTTTCCACTTCAGCATTATTTCAAGCACCAGCATTGCCTGACCTTCAGCTCAAGCTTCTTGATGGGCCAAGTATCTCAAGCGGCAGCATCACTGAACTCAAGCTGGAGACCTCTGTGAGTGGAGCTGAGCTAGAAGGAACATTTCATTATCTTTTATAAGTATTTATATCTTACAAAGAAGGCAGCTTGAAGATACAGCCAGTCTCTAAATGGTCCAAAATATTATTTATGATTTTTTCTTACTAGCTGAGAGAGAGGAACTGTTTCTCATATTAATGTGCAGATGTACTCTGGCAGCAAGAAGAGAAAAGGCAATAAGTTATTCACCATCACTCATCTGCCCACAGAAAAGCCAAGGCAGGGACTCCCACAATGATGAAAAGGGCAGCAGAGCAAGCAATGTGAATCCTAAAAAATATCACTGCCTACAACATTTCAAATATAAGGCCACAAAATCAGATACCTGATTGTATTTTTAGGAACTGATATCAGCTTCTGAAGCCTTTGTTCCCCAGTTTTAATATACTTACACAAGCAGTATTCATCCTTACTGAATGTGAACTAAAACAATAAATAACAGACATATATTTATAAAGAAATCTACCATAAAATGTGTCAAAAATGCTAGGACAATTAAGGGAGAACCTTAGGAAGCACCAGTCTTCACAAAATGTGCTATGTTTTATAAAATTCTTTTATGACGTTATTGATCAAGTAAGTCTCACAAACCCTGAACCCTTTTGATTTCCATTTTTAAAGCATAAATCAGCAGAAAATCACACTCTATACCTGGCACACTAGGTCTTTTCCTCTAAGCCACGAATTTAAAAGAGGGGAACAGGACAGTGCCCTGGCTACACCTGCCATCGAAACCAGCAGGACACAGTCCAGACTCCCAGAGTCCCTGATCCAACAATGAAATTCAATAAAAATGAACAAACACAAAGTGGATACACTGCAGGAAGTATTTATAAATACATAGGAAGTAATAGCATATCACAGAACAATATATTTTTACAATCAACATTGTACAAACGGGACACATGTAACCAACCTCTTTCAACCTCAGTATTTTCCCAAACTTCTTTCTTTCTTTTTTTAAGGTTGTCATGTTTTAACTTCCAAACTGTGTGAATATGAAATGAAATCAGACACCTTCTGATAGTACAAGAATCACCAGAAGACTGGAGATACACAGAAACTTGAAAGTTTGCATGTTTACAAAAGTTATATCTGAAACTACTGTGTCTGTAAAACAATTATCTTGGAGTTTTTTCTTTTCACTAGACCTGTATGTCATGACAGGCTACAAATACTTCACAGAGCTTCTCTTGTCTCAGTCAGAACCAGGCTTAGAAGTAAATTAAAGTGTGTGAATAAAAGGAGAAGAAAGTTTTCTCTTACATCATCCTAAACCCCCAGAAGAATGTTTGAGATTTAAGAGGACGGTTCACTAACATTATTAAATCACCAGCTCTTTTTACATGATGCCTACCCCCAGAGTCACACTGCCGCATATCTGAGCTTCAAAGTAATTGTCCTAATTATAATACACCAACATAATGATCTTATACCAAACAACTGAAATAATGAGGAATATTTCTCCTGAGGAATTTAAGTTGGTATCTTACTGAAGCTGTTGAGGTTAATCTTCCAAACATGGAAATAATGGGCAAGGAATTGAAAATGAAAGTCATTACATTAAATGTCCTGTGGAATAAAAGTTCTGAGACCAAACTGATCTTTTAATAGCATGTGATACCTTCATTTTAAAAAACCCAAAAATGTGTTTTTTTTTTAATGAGGCACAATTCTTATATTTTAATGTCTATATATTTGAGTTGTTAAGATTAAATATATGCTGTGAATAAAATACACAAAATTCCATACTATATTAGAATCTAAATTTTGTTTTTTTATAGTGGTCTAAAAGAAGAGCTCATAGGCCAATCCTTATTAAAAAAAAAAAACAAGACTGTCAGTACAAGTCAAGGTAGATGATTAGTGCACAATATTGTGTGAAAGTCAGAACTCTTCATCAGCTGGATGCTTAAAGCCCAGAACACAGAAAATCCATTTACTCTTTTGAAAATCTTGGTAATAGAAAATATTATAAAATCCCTCGTATATCATAATCACACACACATGCAAAAATCAAAGAAATAACATCTAGAAGTATATATGTGAATAAATTATTGTGCTAATAACATACCAGTGATTTGAGGTCTAAGTCAATATTTCACAATATTGACAAATGATTTTTAAAATTATATGGCTAATTGAACTGCATTATAGATTTTTTTTTCTGGAAAGTGCAAATGAATTCTACAGTTGAAATTTTCCTGTCACACAAAATCACATAGAGGACCCCTATTGGGGTTTTAAAAGTTAAATACCAAAAAAGAACTGATGCCTGGGCCTGTAGAAAGAACACACCAGAATCGTAGTCTTAACAATTTGCCTCAAAAATTGCCAGTAGAAATTAATAATTCAGTTGTCTCATAAATCTTCATGTAGTCAGAAAAATATTAGCAGTTCAAAGAAATTACTCTGGAGATTTGCATACAATATCCTCTCTTGTAAAATACTTGGTTTATTACATAACACTACCTTGAGCAGAAATTTCAGATGTTAAATTATTCTGGTTTTGTAACTGTGTTCAACATTTGGTAAATACATGACTATCATTGTTATGAAAAGTGAGTGTATGCTTGCATACCCACAAACGTAATTTGCACACAGTTCTGAATACTGAAAAGTCTCTACAGACCTCTGAGGATAGTCCATGAAAAAGCAAGAGACTGAAAAAAGAAAGACAAAAAGGCATACAAGTAATATCAGAAGAGAGGAACTATGGTAAGAAGAAAGAAATGTTCTTTTAAGGTCCTATTTGTGTTCTTTGACTTTTGCCTATTTCCAAAATATTATTTAAAATAACACTTATTTCTGATGGGTAAAATTTTTCAGGATTCAATATATGATCAACTTAGACTTTGTGTTTTAATACTATCAGCTGAACAGCTGATGAGGGGATGTTGTGCCTGAACTGATTTTTTCCCATGATTTTTTCAGCAAATAAATTAATATTAACTAATTAGACAATTCTATTGTAACATGGTTATTTTACTACATTATTTTGAAAAAAGAAAACTGTTAGTACACAGCAAGCTTAATGTGCAAAACCATGGTACCTCTCACAGTACTTGCTATTATACAGTCTCTCCAAGAAGAGTTTACATTTAGTAATTTTTTTTTTTTTTAACTAGGACCTCGTTAAACACAACACCTAGCTGTAATTCACCATATGAATAATGGAACAGGATAGATTATATATGACACAACATGTCAGCCTATGAACTTGAAACATACACTAAAATGTGAGTAATACAACTGAAACAATTATTTACTAAAACTCATCAACAGCAAATCATAAACTACACAAAGAAGTGTTAAGTCTGGTCAGAGTCAGAAAGCTCCACTGAAAAATAACAATATCATGTAATTTCTTTTTACCCTAAATTAACATCCCTACATCCCCATCCCCTATTTTTTGGCTTTCTTTTGTATCATTCTTGCACTTTTTCTAGCATGCCAGTAAGAGAATTCAGGATGTGCACTGAGCCCCTGGCCACCCCAACACAACTCCCTTCCTCTTGCCATGCACTCTCCCCCACATGAATTTTGTCAGTGCTTTCCATGACACTCGACTGCTGAGCACACAGGTGCTCCTGCATGCTCCTTGCCCCGGACCATTTGCATAGTGAGCTGCTGACCAAACCAGCCTTGCCCAGCGTCTCTGCTGGGCCACGGCACGCCGTCTCTCCTGGGAAGGTTGCCCCCAGCTTAGCAATCACCACCTTAGGTTTATTTCTGCTGAGGGTGTAATGTGATGGCCCAGCCTTTCCAGATACAGATCTGTACTTGCCTCCCTGCTTTTACTTTCTTGGCTGTCTTAGCAGTGGCTTTCTACTGTTTTCTAGCTGCTCTGATGAACACATCTTGTTTTCAAATTTTCCTTTGGCTATAAATCACTTAAACATTGCTGCAGAATATTTTGTCCCATTTTCTAAGGACAGAATATCCACTAGGTTGCACTTTGCAAAGGCTGGCTTGGGTTCCATACTGCAGCTCTTGATGACAGTGGAGTCACCCCAGGTGATCATCTATGGTCTATCTTCAGAGGTTTAATCTGAACAGTTTTGTCATTGCATTCAGATTTTATGAGACTACCAAGTCTTTAGTGATGTGTTGTTGAACACTACACAAAAACACTTTTTGCACAATTATTGCTATTTCTGTGTATGGTCTTAATTGGCCATTCATCTTATGGTAGACAATATAACTCCTTATTTGTCCCAGAAAAATCCCTGTCCTCCATGTGTTTTGTTTTAGTGTATCAACATTTCTGCTAGCTAGATCCTATTCTTAGATCTCCTTCAGTATTTCAGTCTACCCTGCACTTGGAAACAGGAAAAATATTCTGTGCACCCTTGCAACACTCCTTGCAATCGTGCACTGATGTACAACCAAGGGTTTGTCTCTGGGATTGTCTGCAGCCTTTTCCTAGGGATAGGCTACATATGGAGTAGAGGGACAGAATCACCTTCCTTTTCATGCAACTGAGAATGCAGTTGGCTTTATGCCCTGTGAGCACACATTGCCAGCTCATGTCCAATTTTCCATCCCCCGTTATCCTCAAGTCCTTCTCAGCAGGGCTGCTCTCAATTCCTTCATCCCCCGGCCTGTACTGATACTGGGGGTTACCCTGATGCAGTTGCAGGACCCTGCACTTGGCCTTGTTGAACCTCATGAGGTCCACATGGGCCCACTTCACCAGTCTGTCCAGGTCCCTTTGGATGGCATCTCATCCATCAGGCATGTCAACCACAAAACTCAGGTTGGTGTCTTCTGCAAACTTGCTGATGGTGCACTCAATCCCACTGTCTATGTCATCAATGAAGATATTAAACAGTACTGGCCCCAGTATGGAACCCTGAGGGACACCACTCATCACTGATCTCCATCTGGACATTGAGCCATTCACCACTACCCTCTGGATGTGTCCACCCAATCAATTCCACATCCACCAAACAGTCCACCAATCAAACCCACAGGTCTTCAATTTAGAGAGAAGGATGCTGTGGGGGACTGTGTCAAAGGCCTT
>VZSZ01004059.1:24344-42492 GCA_013398815.1 Ibidorhyncha struthersii
TCTCAAATCACCTCTCTGTCCTCCATGTGCCATCTGTTCCATGATCTTCCCAGGCACAGAGGTGAGGCTCACAGGTCAGTAGTTCTCAGGGTCCTCCTTTCTACCCTGTGTAAAAATGTGTGCAATTTCCCCCTTTTTATAATCACTGGGGATGTCACCTGACTGCCATGACTTTTCAAACCTCATGGAGACTGGCTTGGCCACTACATCAGCCAATTCCCTCAGGACTCTGGGATGTCAGGTCCCATAGACTTCACTATGTTCGGGTTCCTCAGGTCATCATGAACCTCATCTTCTCATACAGTGGGAGGGACTTTTCTCCCCCAGTCCCTGCCTTGCAGTCCGTTCAATTGAGAGGTGTGGGAAGAGAGATTGCCAGTGAAGACTGAGGCAAAAAAATTGTTGAGCACCTTGGACTGCTCCTCATCTATTGTTACCAGTTTTCCAGTCTTGCTCATCATGGTGATATGCCCTTTCTTTGACCTTCCTTTTCTGGCTGACATACCTGTAGAACCCCTTATTATTATTCTTTGTGTCCCTTGACAAGTTCCATTCAAGCTGCACCTTGGCCTTCCTGACCCCATCCCTACACAACCAGGCACTGTCCCTATACTCTTCCCAGGATACCTGTCCCTGCTTCCACTGCCTGTGCATTTCCTTCTTGCCCTTTAGTTTGACCAGCTGGTATCAACTCAGGCTGTTGGTCTCTTGCCTTCCTTTCCTGATTTCTTACACCTGGGGATTGAGAGCTCTTGCACTCTCTGGAAAGTGTCCTTAAAGATTTGCCAGCTCTGTTCTGCTCCCTTGTCCCTGAGGGCAGTTTCCCAGGGGGTCCTATTGACTAACTCCTTGAAGTTTGCTTTCCTAAAATTCCCAACTTTGCTCTTTGCCTGACCCGTATCCCTCAGGCCTGTGAACTCCACCAGTGCGTGATCACTGCAGCCCAGGCTGCCTCCAATCATGACGTCACCAATTAGATCACTTGTGTTAGTGACCAACAGGTCCAGTATCACATCCCCTGTGGTAGGGCTGCCTATTACCTAGTTTAAGAAGTTATCCTCAATGCATTCCAGGAGTCTCCTGGATTGTCTGCAGCTTGCTGTGCTACTTTTCCAGCAGATGTCAGGGTGGTTGAAGTACCCAGCAGGACGAGAGCCTGTGAGTGCAATGCCTCTTGTAGCTGGAGTAAGAAGGCTTTGTCAATAGGCTCCCCTTGATCTGGTGGCCTGTAGCAGACACCAACCACAGGGTTCACTATGTTGCCTCAGGCTCTAATTCTTACCCACAAGCTTTCAACCTGCTCGTGGCTATTCTTCAGAGACAGCTCTTCACAGTCTATCCATTTCTTGACGTAGAGGGAAATGCATCTGCCCTTTTATCCTTGCTTGTGTCTTCTGAACAGCCTGTAGCCATCAATAGCCACACTCCAGTCATGGGATTTGTCCCACCAGGTTTCAGTAAAGGCAAGTAGGTCATAGCTTTCTAGCAGCACGGTGTCTTCCAGCTCCTCCTGTTTGTTGCTCATGCTGCGTGCAGTGGTGCATCAGCTGGGCTGTTGGCTGTGTCACCTTCTTAGAGGAAGACCCCTTAATTCCTTTGAGGTATTTCAGTGGTGTTTCCCTGTTGGCTGCTATTACATCAGGAGCACCTGGCTCATCTCTGTAAGGCTTCAAGTGTGCTGCAGTGTAGCCAGCTAATCTCAGAGCAACTGGCTGAGGGCCCTCACTAGCACCCCGTCCCTCCATCCCTCTAACCTTGGTGTGTCATCCCACATCTTGTCACAGGAAAGCCTGACATTACCTCCTGCCCCCTTCAAGTCTAGCTGAAAGCTCTGTGAATGAGTTCCACTAGCTTGTGAGCAAAGACCCTCTTCCCCCTTTGAGAAAGGTGAATCCCATCTGACACCAGCAAGCCTGGTGCCATGTAGGCCATCCCATTATCGAAAAACCCAAAACTGTGGTGGCGATACAAGCCACGGGGCCATGTATTAATAGGCTGGGCCTGTCTTTTTCTTCCAGTGTTCCTGCCTGCCACTGGAAGTAGAGAGGAAAAAATAACCTGTGCTCCAGATTCCCTTACCAACCATCCCAAAGCCTTCAAGTCTCTTATGATCCCCCTTGGACTGTGTGCTGCGACTTCATCACCACCCACACGGAAGAGCATTAATGGGTAGTAATCCCAGCGCCGTACCATGCTGGCAAGTTTCCTAGTGATGTCTTTAACCTGGGCCCCAAGGAGGCAGCAGACTTCCCTAAGAGGAGGGTCTGTCCAGCATATGGGACCCTTTGTTCCCTTCAGAAGGGAGTCACCCACAACCATAACCTGTCTTTTCTTCCTTGTCGAGGTGCTCATGATACAGGGCGCAGGGCTTTCTGACCTTGGCAACACCTCTGGCAAAGATAGACCATTATCCACATCATCATCCATTGACTGACCTTCCACATTCAGAGCCTTATGTCTGTTGTACAGAGGCACTTCGGAAGGTGGGGTGGGCAAGGAAGGGCTTCACCTGTCTCCCCAGGCATTCACTTCCCTCCATTCACTCCTTTCCTTTAAGCTACTGCCTTCTGCCTGGCTGGGGGAGGACACAGAATCCCCTTGATTTGGGCTTTTTTTCTGGTGAAATAGCTCACATTTAAAACAAAAGAGAGAGTGCTAAAGCAGTATCATGTACTTTTTTAAAGAAAAGAGTATCCTTACTTTCTCTTTGTGGATTATAAGCAATTCCAAATTGGTGTTAAGATTTTGACTCACTTGTGTTTTTAAAGGCAGGCTCTTCTTTTACTAAACATCTGGAGGAAAAGGATTTACTTTCAGTAAGTAGACCAGTATTTCCCTCTGGTTTCTGTGCTTTCTCTTATCCTTGCTCCCCAGAGCATCCCTGCAGTACATTTTCAGTCCATCCACTTGAAATGTTCTAATTTTTCTACACTCTGTCCCTGTGCCATATCCTCTTTTGTTTTTCATTTTTTTCATACACTCCCACAGAGAAAATGAACATTACATCCAAAAAACATCCAGAAAAGGTTCTCCAATTGAGAGCAAGTAACTGTCCATCCTTTTTCAGAATGATTGTATCCAATGGCTGACATTAAAAGATTAGTATTTAAACTATCACAATATTGCCCACTCCAAGCCAATATAATTGTGATTTAGGTGACCCCATAAAACTTGAGTTTAATTTAAAAATATGCTTTGGGTTTTCATATTTGCGTGCCTATCAGACTTCCCTCAGAAATGGGTGGGAGGCTAAAAATAGCTATTAAAAAAAGAAAACTAAGAAATCTGAGATGTTTACAAAATCATATAACTCCAGGAACTAGGACGCAGAGAAAAAAGCAATACTGTAAGGCCTATGACAAAATGGGAAGAGATTGTAAGTTTGCAACAGTATTTCAATCATCGTACTTTTAATAACTTAGGTCTAAATTACAGAAGTTCTTTTGTTCCAGAAGGCTAAATCCTGGAAATGTTTATCTTGTGTGCTCTCAGTGCTGCAGTTTGCATCTTTGGGACAGTGCTGTGACGGAGACTGAATAGCAAGAACAGTATTTACGCAATTGCAGAGTGACAGGAAAATGGAGAGTTATTTTTATCATTGAGTTTGGCAGCACCAGCTAAGCACTAGGTGCTTTGAGTCTTTCAAAAGGCCTAGTTTGCACATGGTAGAGCTAATAGCCCAGGAAGAGAATGACAAAAAATGCAGATGTAGTGGAAGGGAAGAGGACAATTGTAACGAATACATGCAAAAAACAACTCAGCGTGCATGGAAATGAGCTCAGTAAGATTGCACACTGTTCAGGTGGCACCATCAGGAGCATGGAGTGATGGCATCTCACGCATCATCAACAAGGATGGGAAAAACGGCAGTGCTGAAGCACATCCCCGAGCAACAAAGGTGGTGAGTGCTGGGAGGAGCACTGGCTTGCCACCAGAGGTACTGCGGGCTGCTCCTTCCCCATCCACCTCTTCTGACATGGTAATGGTAATATGGTAATAATGCCAGAACATTCAGGTTTTGTTATTTTTTTCCAGTTAACTAGGTTTGCCAACATGCCATGATCAGGCACGTAAGCTGAGCCCTTTACGCAGAGAGTCAGGGTATCTTGAAGCATTTGTGTGGGGACGGTGGCAGAACCTCCTATTTACCAGCCCCTCTCATTTCTCATGAGGCAGTGAAAATAAAATATAAGGAGATCCCAAGCAACCCCATCTCACAAACCAGATACTGTTTTATCTCCAAATGCTTTTCCAGTTGCATAACTGCTGTGTGCCTGTGGGGCGTGTGTGTGTAGCATCACTCGAGGAAGGGAAAAGGGCAGGAGAAAAGGAAGGAGAAGCTGTGCTTTTACAGAGTTGTGAAAATTATTTGCCTACCCAGTCCTTGCCCTGCAGAGACAGGCCATAAGCAATGAAAACAGGCTGCAGGGAATTCTCTGAAAGACTGCTGAATGCAGAGTAGCACTTACTCAATTCTCTACCAGGCAGTATTCCCTGAAGTACAATTTTGAAATTACTCTGGACAATTTATCACCTGCCCAAACGACCCTGTCACTTGGCTAGTCCATCTGCCTGGAACTTGCTCTAATATTCCCAGCCCCAGAAGCAGCAATAAACAACTGCCACTTTTTATAAATCAACCTGTCTGAAGCCGAGAACGAATAACAGTCCTCCCTGGGTCACCCACGTGTTTTCTAGACATTAAAATGTCATAATTGTCACTGCTAAATAGAAGAAGGGATTAAAAAAATTAACAACCTACAATCACGATCATTCTGGGAAATTCTTTATCATTCGACGAGCCACCATCTGACCTGTATTTCTGGAATAAACACATTAAAAATAAATAAAGACATGGTCTTACTTTTTTAACATGCCTTGTGTTAAATATTCAGACTGTGCTCTGCACAAGACCTCCACTTATTCTGCTCACTCACATGTCTTTACAATACTAACTTGCAGAATGGCTTATTGTTAAGAAGCAGGAGACAGGGACACCATGGCTTGTCTCTGGCTCCCTACTGGCTGTCGGGATGAAGAGAGGCTGCACAGCAGGCAGAGGACCCCTCTGGGGTTGCTACACCCTTTCCTGCCCACCCAGAACAAGGAGGTTGTATATTTCCCATATGCAATGTTCATCCCCTTTACTCCCCTGAGATTATCGAGTGACAGCTTTACAGTTATCATGAGGAGAAACATTGATAAATATTATTTATATTAAAAAAGCCTAAATAATTAATTACACTTTTTTTTTAAGAACCAAGGAGTTCATTGAATCATGGTAACAATAAAGCAAACTTTAGCTCTGAAAGTCAAAACAAAACAACTAACAAAGTATATCATTATTTTCAAAAGATGGGAAAGGTTTTGTAATCGCATCTTAGACTCTCTTTAAATCACAGTCGGGTCTCTGTAACATCTTCCTTTCAAACTTTTTCATTTTCCTCTCAATTGATTTGTCTTCCCTTTGCACTTCAGTGACTATTGATTCTTCCCTTCTGAAGGTGCACAATTATAAAACAATTATCTACTCTCTCAGTGTTTCCGTCAGCTACAAGCAGAATGTTATTCCATTAGTGCACTCTCCAATCTTTTCTCTTCATTAAGTACAACTGTTAAAATGGGAAAACGGTGTACAATTTGTTTCCTGATGCTGGAGATAATGTACTAACATATATGAGCTATCATTTTTATATGTGTATGTGTATATATATGCATACATAAATATATACAGGTAACATATGACAGTAATGTATGCAGAAGTAACACTGGGTTTTTGATTCATGCCTGAAGCTCTTAAGCAATCTAAACCCCATCTCCTACCTTAGCCACACTCTCAACAGTGCTTCACTGCCAAACGCACTGTTTCTGTGTATAAACGTAGCACCAACTGATGCCATGCTCAACACACAGTTCTTTTCCAGTTGCCTTGTTTCTTCTTTACTTTCAAAAAGCTCTTTACTTAAGAATGTACAGAGCTCCTTTGGAGAATGTATATACCTCAAGGTATCCTAGGCAACTCCTTGTCTCACAGAAGTCAGTAGGAGTTTGGTATTGCCTTCAGTGGATCCAGCATTTCACTTACTTGTCTCTGTCCTCTTGTGGCTGAATGAAATGGCAGTTGGTATGTCCCAGCCACAAGAGGAGAAAGGATTTGACAGGCATGAGTCCAACACAGTCAAGAAGGAGAGGCAACTGTGTGGTAAAGATAGTGGAAACATAAGTGCTGTGGTTCATATGGATTTTAGTTCATTTCAAGCGTAATTCCCTGTTTTATCAGACGTCACACATTTTGTTTTTATTCCTGAAATAGCAAAAGGATCTGTTAACATTTCCTCATGTATCTTTTACATCAAAACAAGTATAAGTTCAAGTTTTACTTGTGTGTCTGTACTGAGAACATGAACATGCCTTTGTTATCAAGAAACAGTAATGTTCTATCAGTCTGTATTACATGTTCTTGTATTTATTTTATTTGTAGCAGTAAAATCATCCATGCTGATGAGCACGCTCTTTTCTGAAAAGCAACCTACAGAAAAAATAGTAGATTTTGCATTTTTTGCAGTTTACATAGGATTCACATGGAGACTGGGTCTTATCTAACCAACTAAAGACTATCGTCATGTGGATATTTACAACTTTTGTACCTTCACCTGATAACCTAAGAGAAAATACACTGATACTGTTTTACGTGTGCTATGGAATTAAACACTATTTAGCAGAAAACTGAGAGGAAAGGGACATCACTGTCTGTTTAATTTGTGTACAGAAATACTGAGTTAAACTACAGCCCAAATCACCCAGCACTGAAAACCAGCAGAGAGAACAGGCACAACCCCGTTACAAAGTTTCCTTGCTGTTCCTATTTTATTATTAATTATTTTACACCAACTTTAAAAAAGGTACCAAAACTGCCCGGCTAAGCAACTTGCAACATCACCTAGACCTGGCTAATTAAGGATTCAGAAAAAATAGCATGTGGCTTAATGCATAAAATGAACACACAGGATGTCTGAACATTTTGTTCTTCTCCAACACATAGCCTATTTCATTTTAATCCACTAAGCTTTTGGGTGTTTTTTTCTTATATTTTTTTCCCCAATCACTTCAGCTTTCAGACTTACTTTTCCATTACTGCATTTGGTGTGACAAAGGTCCCACATACACGATTTTGAAACACTGCATTAGTTGTAAGAGTGCCTTGTGACTAATATTGACCATTTTAGGACACAGTTAAAGCTTTTTTTTGTGTTTTTCAGCTTTGGATATTTCAGTTCTTCTACACCAGATGTCACAGAAACATCCCCAAGCCAACAGCACTGAAGCCACCTTCCCCACTTCAGCAATGACCCAGGTGTCACCACTACTAATGACTGCTAAGAAATGCTATCACAGAGATTCTTCTTTGGTATCACTAGCAGCTCAGCTGTCATGCCTTACTTTTTGAAACTTATTAATATAACTGACATTTGTGATCACACTGAGGAGCCTACATGTAAATATAGACCTATACCTGTATACATCATGTATCAATTGGAGCACAGCAATAATGGCGATTCATAGGGAAGACACCTCTGTATAAAAGCCAAAAGAAAGAAAAAGAGAAGACTTCTCTCATGTTTTTATCCTCTCATACCACACACGCAGACCAACCCTAAGCCTCCTGCCTGCCTCACTAAATAAGCCAGCTGGGCACCCTCAATGGAAAAAACCTCCAGTGTTCCTAGAGCAGGAGACCTGCATGATGGAAACTGCCCCCTGGCAGTGTCTCTTTGTTCCACTGAATTTAAATGACACCTGGGAAGACTCACATTCTAGTCTTAGCACCTATATACCCTTACAGAGGTTTTTCTAGGTTACTTTACTGCAGTAGCTGGGTTTATTGCTCTCCACTTTCCAAGGGCCAGCAAAATCTTTGTTCCCCACAGTAAGAAACTTGAAAGAGGGCTGCACCAACCTGCAAGGGCATCTCTCCCTGGTTGTGGGGACGGAGAGGATGGGTAATAACAGATGTAGCTCCTCTGCTCCCTTGACAGACGTTTAGACCCTAAGCCACAAGGATGTAACGAACCAGCCTGGGTACTCACACGGCCATGCCCCAGTGATGCACTGCCCCATGTTTGCACTGCGTGAAAAGCTGATGCAGGCTCGTGGGGGTCATCTTTCTCCACACAAACCCACGGGGCAGTCTTGCCCTGATTTTGTATTTTAGGATAGTTCTTCAATAAAAGTAGCTGACAGATGAAAAAGAAGAACATAGTAATTAATGTACTGCAACTCTAACTGGTCATCAGAAACGATTAACAACACGATGTGCTGATTTCCATTAAAAAAGCCTAAATATGGATATAAAAAAATACATAAACAAATAAAACCAAAATTGGGATAATTTATTCTAGTTTAACAGTTTAATAGTTTTCCAAATTTCTGTTGATTTTAATATAGTATGACTAACCTTGTCTTACCTAACTCCTGTTATCTATCTTTAAAAGTCTGCATTTCTTCAAATCTCGCTGAATGTGTTAACTCATTCGTATCTTGAGACACATGGTTGTCACCTGATGTAGAAAAAACACTATTTCTATATAACATTTTTAATTTGTTGTTTCTGAATTTTATTGTAAAAGCCTCTATTCTTATCAAACATGTCAACCACTCAGAACTACTCCACTCTTGTTTTGTCCCTTCTCTCACTGTTGGCATGGCTTTACCAGGGAAGTTTAAAAACATGTTAAAATCTAAACAGAAAATACAAATATATTTTAGTGAAATGCTTATACTGTTTTAAAGAAAAATCTGTATTCAAGTACTTGTACATATTTTTCACAACAAAGTTCTAAATAAACTAGTATAATATCAGGCAATCCTCACACAAGAACAGTTCTATTTCATGAGTTATAAAAAAAATTGTTAGGCACCTTTATTAGAGAAAATATGGAATCTATTCCACTATTGACATTTTAGAGATTATCATGTGTATTAAGCTGTTATGATTTTGCTTTTATTTACATACAAAGTATTTGATTATTTTTGAACAAAAAAGCATGTAGTGCCACCTAGGGGTATTCATAAGCTTATGAATTTGACTATTTGACAGCTCATATATTCTGAATTAGGGGTTATTTTCATAACTGCATTCCTAGGAACAAAAATAATTATTAAAGGAGACTTATGCAATTTAGTTTTGCCAGCAGGGCAAATGCTAATTCCAGAAACAGCATGAAATTAAGTTTTTTCTCTGGTTTAGCCGGTAACTCCAAAGTAACTGGCTTTCACAGAAAATTACAAAATAAATAATCTGTATATTAGAAGGAAATAAAGAATCGGGAAAAAACACCCTTCTTCTCCTGCCTCAAAACTCCAACCTTAGCAAAACAGTGGCAAACAAAGAATCACGTTAATCGACTGTCTTGGATGTGTGAAACTCCATTTCACATGCTTGAGTTTGCATCTCATTTCCTTCAGTCCAACACAAGATGGGCCAGGTGGGAGGATTCCTCAGCAGCTGCATGAAGCTGAAGGGGACGTCAGCCACAGCATCTATTTACTTCAGTTTTTTTGTTTTATTCTGTTGTGTCACACACACACACACACACCCTGCTTATTATTTTTTGTCAATGATGGATATATTGGCATTATTCTGGAAAGTCTGTGGATAGAAAGTGGATTAATGTATTATAGACTACTTTGAGACACAGTTAATTAATCAAAAGTGCAGTTACCAAAAGGAGCCTTGAATGTGCCATACCGATTACAGATAAGGATTGCTTCATTTTTCAGGCAGATTTTGTATAGAAAATACTACAGCAAATACAACATAGGCAGAGGACTAATCCTTGCTATTGTTTTTCACAGCAAACTCAGAATGATCAAACCGACCACACTCATGATAACATTTTAATCAGGCTGCCTTAGCAATGGAAATGCCTCGCCACCTTCACAAAATCATAGAATCATAGAATCGTTAATCACAGAATCACCTTCTGTGAAGACAATATGGACCCACCCCACAACAGTAGCCCAGCACTTCACCAAGCCAGAACTTTATACATTAACTTGTTCTAGAACAAAAAATGCATTTGCAGGTGATGCTGCATGAGCTTTTTTCCGCCTAACCCAGCAAAGCGCTGAGCAAGTACCTTATCTTAAGTACATAAGCAGTTGTCTTGATTCAGTGGGGAGAAAACAAAAACAAATAACCAAACAGGCGTCGCTCCATAATTTGAACTTTGTATAGGAAAGTTGGAAGCACTGGAAAGTGTGCAGTTTTTCGTCTCTCTCGACCCTGCCTCTTTTGTCAGATACCAAGCAGGGCTGCGCCACTCTCAGTCCAGCCTGTCACTGCCTCTATGAAATACCCTTATATCACTTTCACAAATACCACAGGAGCAAGAAAGGCTGGTTTTAATGCTCTGAATCAATTTGTCATCGACTTTAGCCTACCTGATTTTTCAGTCATACTGGACCACAATGTCACAGTAATCATTCAGTTTTACTGGATATAACCTACAAAAAAAACCCACCTGAATGCAGAAGTGGCATAGTCTATTCAGTGCAAGCTACAAGAAACCCACAGAAGTCATTTAACAAACGATCTATGTTCCTCATAGCAGGGTTTTTTTCACAGCTTCCTCCTCTCTATCAAGCACACCCACTCATCTCCATGCTCAAGTAATTCAAAGATGTTACCAGAATGTCTGTGAGGTTTGAAGAATCTGTGAAATTGTATGGATTATTTAGAAAGCACTGTTCAGAAACACTGTATTATAATGAATTTTCCCTTTTTCAACATTTCCCTTAGAAATCTGCAGGAACTAGAAACATAAGCACAAGAGAGAAGGTTTATGTCTAATATCAATGCAAATGTGGACTATGGAATCTTCATCTTCTATTATGAAGCATTCAGATGATACAACAACATTAATGCAATAAAATTCTATTAATCATGACAGTGCTAAAAATAATAATCAAAAAAAGCTTGTAAACTGATACTGCATTTTTCACAGACTATATGGGAGATCAATTCTGCAAAATGCTGGGTGGGATCCTTGGTCCCAATCCAGGAAAGCACTTAGCCAGTACCTTATTTTAAGCATATTAGCAGTTTTCTTGACTCAATGGGGGAAAAAAAAAACAAAAACAAAACCAATGAAACGGGGGTCTGCCCATCATTTTAACTTTGTATAGTTAGGTTGGCATCACTGGAAAGTTATCTTGTCACCTGTCAAAATGTGGATCCATTCTGGTTTTAGCTCACTGTGTTACATTCTGGTAGAGGACTCTGCTTTACATCGTCTACCAGACCTGAGAGCCTCCTCAATTACATTATTTCTCTTCTCTGAAGATGGTACCTCTGCACCTAGATCCTGCAATTCCTATTACACTCTTGTGTGAGGGTCCTCACACAAAATTCACCAAACTAATAGCATTTCCATAGCTGCATTTCATTCCAATCTAATTTGATTTTCCAGTGGAATGGTTTCATCATCTATTTGGAAATAACCCCTCTCTGCTGTATTCTATTAGGCTACTTTTGCACTGCATGGAAAGAGGACAGTTATGGACAACTAAAATTACTTTAAGTGATAAAGGGAAAACTACATTTGAAATTATGTTTAATAACTAAGAGTTTGTTGAGCTGACCTCTCTGAGTTACAGAAAGGCTTAAAAATACAAAACAAACAAGGACCTTTCCTTGACACACTGCTCATTGACTGTCTTGTTCTTACAAAAAGTGTGTACAGGTTGTTGTTTTCTTCCCATATGAATTACTGCCTTCATTTACCCAAAGTGAAATTTTTATGAATCAGGGACAATCTAGGCCAGCCTATCTCCACCACATTCCCAACCTGTTGTATTTTTCAGTTTGCCCAGAAAGTTATACAATGATCCCTGTTAAATCCCATGTTCTGTGGTAGATCTGCTTAGCACACTGTTTGTCCCTTCTTCTGCTCTGTACAGGCAACGTAGCACACTCAGTAATGGTTTCTGAAGCAGTGCTTTTAGCCACCTCCCCTTCCCTTTTGACTGTTATTTGAAGCATTTAATGCATTTATTCGTTCAGTTCTTCAGCGCCTGTACTCTGAGACTGCACAGCACTGATGTCACCAGAAATTCAAACTGGAATTTCTCCTTCTGCATAGAAATGAAAAAACAAACCCTTGTTAAAGGCTTCGTGGGCTTCCTTATATATGAACTCTTATTTCTCTTGCAGGGATCCACACTCAGATTAAACTGAGTAATTAAACTGAAGGTAATGATTAAACTGAAGGTAATGCAAAAGGCAAAAGTTAGCATGTGAATCTTGCAAATCAGCATGGAGTAAACAGCAAATGCCTATAAATAACAACTGTGGAGAGCCTAGTAAAAACATAAGTACAGAAAAACAGAATGGGATAAAATACATGAGGAGCAAAGATAAGCCCCTCCAAATAAGATTTTGAAGGACTGGTGGTAGCAGGCAGGGGCATTTAGCAATATCAGTGGACTTTCTGATCGAGAAAGTATCAGAAAACAGAAATAAACACAGGTTTTCTTAATTCTTCCTGCTGAGCACATGAAGAGTTAGTAAGCAAGTCACTCCGCCTGAATGCCAGCCAACATCCCAGATCTAGATTCACTGCTCTGGAGGTACCTAGTAATCTGCTGAGACATAACAGCAGAGCAAGCGAAGATAATTAATGTTCGATATGTGGATAAAGGCCTATTTTGCTATTTTCTAAAGCCAGCTGTAACAATTTTAGGATTCTCTGTCCAAAAAAAAAAAAACCAGCTCTAGTACCAAGTTTCTGCCAAATATTGCTTTTCTAAATCTCATATAGAGACCCAGACTGTCCCTGGCCAGTCACAAGGCAGAGTAAGGACTCTGTACACTCTTGCCAAGCTACAAGGAGTCCCCTCCTTTAGCACAGTCCCAGGCACCAGAAGCCAGCTCCCCTCTTCCTACCACCAGTTCAATCAGCTCCAGATGGAGAGGAAACAGGACTGCACACCTACACTTCACCTCCACGCTCCTGCGCAGAAGGCCCTGGCACATCCCAAACACATGGTGAAATGCAAACCCAGGGCAAATGATTTGGCATCAATTATACTTCAAATGAACTTTCTAACACAGCTTTGGCACTTGAATTTGAACTCATAGGTCACCTGAGAGTTTTAATGGAACAGTCTCGTACACACATCAACACGCAGAGATGAACTTGTCTGATACAGACTCTGGGAGGTTTTCACATGAAAATACAGAACAGCTAAATTCAGACATCGACCCCTGATATTAGACAGTGGAAGAGGGCACTGAATGCTCTTCCTGTCCAGGTCTAAGAAAATTAGCAAAGTACAAACCTCAGAATAAATGGGAAAGGAAAAATAACTGACTTCTTTTGGTTCTTAGCTCATTACTGCTAAATTGGCCTGTCAATGCTTATGAAACGTTCCTCATAGATTCATGCTGCCTGTGTCCAAAGATTATTCAGAAATCTAATCCATACATTTCTTTCTTGTGCCTTGCCTGGACGACTGCAATGCTTTCTCAGCAGGTCTACCAGTAAAGCCGATTAGTAGACTCCAAGCAATTCAAAATCCAGCTGCAAGACACATAGCTAAAAGAAAAGGATATTTCTCAACTGTAACCCCAGCATAAATCTTTCAAACAGACTTTTAGTTTGCACTTGGAAACATATCACTTTGCACAGAACACAATAAGATTCTAAATTACCTTACTAAGTTGCTCATCACACTCTTCATTCACTCCTCACTTTCCCTTTGGTAATATGGAAAACAAGGTATCAGCAGTCTGTTTCGCTGAAACAGGATGCTCTTATAATCTGTATTATCACAGAATCCCACTGCGATACATTAATCAGAGTAAACTCCTGATCCGGAAGGTTTACCCTTTGCAGGACAAATAATATCTTTAGAGTGGAAAATAGAGACAAATATAGAACTTTTCTTATCATTAAAGGAAATAGGTGGCAGCAAGAGAATCCCTTAAATTATCCCCAGCCAAGTCATGCAGGCAGCAGTGCTATTCACTGCTCTCCTGTGGGCAAACAAACCAAGTGGAGGAGAGAAGAGCAAATTGGGGGAGGCAGCAGAGAGACCTACATGAAATGTTAGGTAACTTGTGCTCACAATGTATGCTCCAGCTATAGGGTGCAGCTATACCAAAAGGCACCCTGACACACAGCGGAGCTTACAACAGAGGGTACGCGTGCATGTCTGTGTCTTCCTGCACGACGTACCGCGACCGCAAGACACTAGAAAATGTTTTTCAGGCATGGATATGCACAAAATGACCTTTGGACCTATTTTCTATCTTTCAAAGCTGTGATGCTACAAAATAGCCTCATGGCTAATAGCTTTTAAGCAAATTCATATGCATCTGACACAGCTGTGCAAACTGATTGGGGATGGGATTGGGCTAAGACATTTCTATACATCTGCTGGTACTTTTTAGACACCCATTTTCCATATCAGAAGTCGTAATTACAGGCTAAAGTTCACTTATAGAATAGAAGAATATGCATTGCAATCTACACAAATTAAGACTGTCAGGAAAATGGAATTTAGATTTTTTAAAAATCGTAAAATACACTAAATTTTGCTAACACTTATATGGCATTCAAGATCACATACACCATTACTCTCACTTGAACAATCACTGCCTGATATTTTATGTCCTGCCTTCCTCTAGATCCCCTCCAAGTGTTGAAAATGACCCTTTTGTGATGTCTTGTTATTCTGAACTCACAATCAGCTCATGTTAAGGTACCAAAATTGTTACATTGCTATCATCTTTCTGTGCATGAGAGATAATTTAACTTTAATTTATTCATGATTGACATTAAGGTATTAACTAATGGAGTCCAATTTCTCACGAACAACCATGAGAATAATGTTTCAATCATTCATTTTAAGAATTATTTACTAAAATCCAGTTTTGAATATATTTACATTATTATTAATTTAGTATTCCAAGGGTGGGTTTTTTTCCCTGTGGCTATTTGGCATTTTTTAGTTCAGTTACACAGCCTCCTGCTTCAGCTTTTCAGTCATCAGAGAAAAGGATAAGAGCATCCCTCTTGACACCCCATTCATTACTGTCCTTTGTAAAGCTGCAGAAGACACAATGACAATGAGGACACACGCAGGCATGTTTCATTTGGATTTGTGTATGCATGGAAAACTTAACTGTGAGGGTACACTGAGAGAAAAGAAGCAGCATCCTCACAATTTAGTGACCACCACGGTAAGTGAAGAGGGTAGAGAAATTGGTTTCACTCTTGCAATTTCCCAGTGTCTTCTCTTCCCCTGAGGCCAAGAGAGAAAGTAGGTAATGATTCTCCCACTATTGTTGGGAATTCCAAATATTTTTTCGGAAAGCAGTGGCAGTTTTATGAAAGAATAGATCTTTCACTACTGCTAACCAGCTTCTTGTTTCTTTAAACTACATGTCTAATTTTGTAAATCGCTTCAGAGGCATGTGTGCATGTGTGTGCATGGCGGTCTAAGTGCCAGCAACTGGAGTGGGAGCACTGGTGTGCCCACAGTGCCAGCAGCAGGAGAGCCTGTGTGTGCGCATAGCACATGCATGTTTATGTCGGTGTGTAATTGCTAGCAAACACCAAGCTGGAACAGCTGGTGAGCTGGATAAGACACTGGGGAGCCAAGTATCAACCGGGCCATAAGTCTGGGCTGGATAGCAGAGAGTGGAGAGTCTGCGAGTTGGTTCCTGGAGGCGCCAGGGGTCCAAGCCAGCTACTGGAGAGACTATGGGATCTGGGTTTTGGCTAGTGGTAAGGTCATATGCCTGGACCAGCTACTGGGCAAACATGTGTGCCTGTATCTGTGTGCGAGGTAAGATGGGAGATGGGCTATCCAGGGGCAGCTACTGGGCAGACTGAGTTTCTAAGCCCAGTTCTTGCAGGGAACCATAGTGCATGCATGCGTGTCCATGTGTGCCTGTGTGTATGTGTGTAGTGCTGTGGGCCCCAGGGTTTGTATGTCCAGGTGTCAGCAAGTGGGGAGACCAAGGCACCAGCGGCAGCTGCCAGGCATATGGAGTGTCTGAGCCAAGTTGCTGGTGGGATCCACGTTGTATATGTGTGTACTTACATATGTGTGTGTTTTGCAAGAGATGGGAATGGGCTGCTTGTGTTTGTGTGAGTACTATGTTTTCTGCCTGGGTTGATCTGTGCGGCTGGCTATACATATATGTATATGTATCCGTATACATATATGTATGTATCGTGTCCATGTGTAAGCTACTGGGAATGCATGTTCAGTCTCGCTACTGACTGGACCTGGGTACATGGAGCTGCAACACCCTTGAGTTTTTTTGGCTACCAGATTTGGCAACTTCTAACGACCATCACTGACACAAATACAGATTCTCAAAACACTATTATGCACTATTCCAACCAATTAAAAGATGTCTGTTGCTGTAGCTGTGCTACACTATACGATGATACAAGAAATACAATGCTTACATCTATACAGCTGGGAAGGTGCACAAGCTTTTGGATATGTGGTTCTGTCATTACGTATTTTTGTAATTCTTAAAAGAACAATATTATCTGTGCAGAGAAGTTGTTTCTCCAGGTAATATGTACCATAAACGTGTAAAACTGTCAATGTGACATGGAAACTAATTGCATTCTGAGGCCAGTATTACAGCTGAAGACAACAGCAGCAACAGAGAGAGGTTTAGGGAGGCTAAGCACAGAGAACAGATTTTCTGTGAGAAAGCCAAAGGAACCAAGTATCTGTGTGGTCTGGAAGGATTTTATAGAATGACAATAAATCCCCATTAACAATCTCTAAATCTAAAAATGGTTACATGTCCTAAGATTAATCTACACTGCCAAGCTCTCTCAACTGTGAAGATAACTTCCCTTTCTCTCAGTTAACCCTACAAAAAAGGATTTGGGATGCCAGTATTTTAACTTTGTTTTTACATGACTAACATGCCAAGGTGTATCACAGCAGATAAGTGAGATTACATTAAAAGTGCAATAGTGTCGATGTCTCTATCCTGATTCCATTTATTGTTATGCCAGTGGATCTTCTGCTTGACCTTAGTGAATAAAAGATAATTCTGCACAGATAAGTAAAATCGCCAGCTAAAGGATCTTACTATGGAAGTGGTGCAGCCGACAGTTCTTGAATCAATTGTGTTTCTAAGCTCCACCTGGCCTCCCCAAGGGCACTGGCTTCATTTCCCAGGCTGCTCAATGTCACCTTCCCAGGGGCAGTGTCCCCCAGGCTGCTCCCTCCAGAGCTGGGCTTAGGCAGCAGCATCCCACCACCTGCTGAGATCTGCTTAGCAGGTCTGTACCGAGATCAACGCCTCTCATCATAGAAATGACAAGGTCACTTACTGCTCTGGACAAGCTCTGAACAAGAAGATTTGGAGGGGGGAACAAGAACAAGAAGGAGGAGGGGGAAACCTGTCTCAAACAGCGGAGAGTTTACATACCTACTCGATTTACTGGGTAATAACCCATCATCTTCCACAAACAGCCCTCAGGTATTGGGAACACCAGAGGCTTCAGAGCCATTGAGGTCTTTGAATACAGTCCAGGTAGGTTATGTGAAATTTATTACCTAATTGTTTCATTATTCATAATTTACATTAATTATCCCTCTTGGGTTTACTTTCTCCAGAAAGTATTCCATATTTTACCCATTAAAACATGTAACCCACTAAAAATACCTGAAATAGTGTCTGAATATTCCCAGGCTCCAGAGTATACTGAAGGGCAACAAACCATGTCTTTACTTCTTTTAAACTAGAAAATTTCCATTTACTTCATTTACATTCATAAATTTATACCAGTCAAAGAAGGGATGCAACAGTTAAAATGCATTTACATCACTGAACATGACACAACTGCTGAAAAAAGTAAAACATTTGTCACCTTAAACTAAGGTGAACCTCATTGTTGTCTTCTAGATCCTACTTCAAAAGGATGCCGAAATTGAGAAAAGGTTTTCCTTCAAATCCGAGTGCACTTCAGAGACCTTAATTAAATGACCCAACATCACTGTTACAAGCAAGCCCATACTAACCTGACCTACAGGTGGGCTCAGCTTTAAACAGATAGTACTGATTCTGTCCAGAAAAGATTTCTGATTCAGTCTCAAAATT
>VZSZ01004059.1:42528-77807 GCA_013398815.1 Ibidorhyncha struthersii
AAAAAAAAAAGGGGGGGGGGGAAATTACTTCCACCTCTGAAAGGAATGTTCTCCATGCTTGCTCAAAACTTATCCAGTGTAACATTTTTTCTCAAAACATCAGCTTCTAGAGTTGTGTGATAACATAATAATCAAATTTCACTTTAGCTTGGTTTCTTAAGGGAAAAAAGAAGTATTTATTTTCTGTGAATTTCTTGGTGCCCGTTTGTCACCACTCTTTTAAATGAAATCCAACAGAAGGGAACAGAAGGGCAGGTTTTCATATATTCCTTTCCTACAAATTTCAGGAAAACAGCTAGCTGGAAAGAGAAGAGAGTTCACCTTTCCTCTCCCATCTCTCCTCCGCATCCAAGAGGAAGGCCACAAAGTCAGCTCAAACATTTATTAGATACTCGCAAATCCATAAAGAAGAAGTCCTCACCCCAAAAGAGATTCAGAGATTACACCTTATTAAATGTAGGATGTCCACATGGAACAAAGCCACAGTAAAACAGGTTAATAAATATCACCATTTCCCAAACTACTACCTGAAAAATGCAAGTCACTCACTCTCCTGACTGCCCTGAAAAGCTCAAAAATGCAGAACCTGGGGGCTCATAAACTTGACATAAACCCCAAACAGTTTCTTTTTGTAATCTTATGATCATGACGTGAAAAATAATTGTTTCTAATGCTTCAGCTTGTATTCAGTTTCTTGAATCAGTTATATGCAGTTTCTTATAATTGTGTAACCACGAGTAAAATCTATCCTGAAGGCTCTGAATGCTTTCCTCGGGAGGATGTTAATGGCACGGCTGAAATAAGTTCCTCAGGATGCTGAGAGCTTTACAAAAGCCTCTAACCATATTATCTAGCAGAGCTTTTATTGTGATAAAAGATCATAATTCTTTCCTGTTTTGCAGAATATTGAGTGAAAAATGTAAAAGCGCTATACATTCTGTAAAAATTGGTAGAAAATTGAACTATTTGTTAAGGAAAGTTTCTTTCATGATATTGTGGAAAGTAGGAGAGTCAGCGAGTAACTGTGCACAAATGCATTTCAGCATCTATCTTCCTGTTGGAAATGAGAAGCAAAAAATAAATCTGTACAGTGGGATTTTCTGGAACCATTTGTTTGGGGTTTTTTTGTCTGCATCTTCTGTCTGAAATTTATTTCATTACAAATATAATTACCAGACAGTGATGCACAGGAGTACCCATTTGCTTTGCTTTTTCTTCTCAATACAAAGCAGAGGAAATACAGGAGAGGACATTTCACCCCAGTGGAAACTTGCTTTTAGTGGTTTTAAAAAATATATTTAAAGTTGCCGGCTACTAACTACACAGCAATGTTCCTGGATGCTCTGGCAAGTCTTCTTTTCATTACCATTGTTTCTTCATTACCCTTCTTACCCTTTCTTGCAGCAGGGACCCAGATATCAAAAGGAGGAAGATGGTATATGATCTTAAAGCCAGGCTTTTCAAAATTGGGTGCCATATTTAGGCACCTATATATAAATGGCCTGGTTTTCAAAAGAACTGAGCACTCATCAGTTCCCATTGATTTCAATAGGACCTAGAATTGATCACACCTCTGCAAATCAGGCCATTTCTATTTAGGCGCAGGTATGTGAATATACCAGAACCACTTCGAGTATCTGTGTTTAAAAGCAAAAGCCAAAAGTTCTACCACAGTTTTTAGATAAAGACTGTAATCTGTAAATGAACTCAGAAAGACAAGAGGTGAAACAGAGACACCTGAGCTGTGGCACTTCCTATTGCCCAAATGGAGTTGATGAGAATTTTGCTGCCGAGAACAACTTCTCTTCAGAGCTCTTCAAAACATGGAACTCTTTTATTTGTAAATAAAGTGGATCCGAATAATCTCATATATTCGGGTTTTTTCCTAACTAAAATAACCCAGTTCTCAGTTTCCATTTCGCTAGCTGCCTGCTGTGACACTAGAAATTATGTTAGTTATGTAACAACATGCTCTTTGTAGCTGCAGAATAAGAGAATAGTGACAGGGACTGGGACAGCCAAGTCCCCATGATGTTTCAGCTTTCACTGTTTAATGACAGCAGGTTGCAAATGCACGTTGCTGAGCTGGAAGGAATTTGCCCCTTTATTCAACAGAACTAGAGAGTTTCAAGGAATAAAAAGCTATAAGTTGCATGACCAAGAGGCATGAAATTTATTTTTAAATATCGTGATTGTTGGGAATTAAGAGACCACACACAAATGAATTTTATGTGCCATTTCAGAGACAGAGAAGCAATAAGAACAACCTTATCATTCACTGAAAATGACAGATTTTCTTTAAATACCGTAAAAATTACATACTGTGAAGCAAAATGCTTTCCTTAAAGTTTCTGTTTCTTTAAAGATGCTCTTTTACAGACCTTAATAAATGCACAGGGGTAAAGATCTCCACAGTGGCATTGACTAAAGCCAGTGAATTCACACAGCGCTGAGCTGTTGTGCAAACACAGAAGCTTACATGTGGAAGCAGCGCAGGTTTGCACGATGCTGCACCCAACCTCATGCATCCCTATAAGACTTATCCGTAAGGTTACATGATAAAAGCTGCACAACCTCAAAGAGGCACAGAGGGACAAGGAGGGGTGTGTAGGGAGAAGCCCAAATGATGCCTTGCCAGGCTGCTCCCAGGGCTGCCCCAAGAGAGACTCAGCCCCCATGTCCAGGCATGAAACCCATCAAGCCAAGCCAACCCTGCCACAGCTTTTGACTGAGGGTGGTGGCTGCCTAGGGAGCATGGAACACATGATGGGATGCAGGGGAAAAGCCAGCTCAGACACTTCTGTATCACTGTCCTCAGCAAATACAATTCCAATGTGTCTCTGCAATTTGGTGGCCTTGCAATCAGGATAGGTGAGACAGGTATGAAAACAGTCACAAGTGATGAGCTCACAGCAAGAACCTCCACCTCTGAGTTTGTAAATACAAACTCTCTCAGCACAGAAATTAATCACCATTCCCTTTAGCTCCTAAAGGGCCACTCCTAAATACAGCAACGGGGGCACCACAGCACTCTGCATATGCTTTTGCTCTTCAGGGACTTTGATGAGTATGCTTCAGCACTCCTCTCTCCCCACTTTAGGGAGATGTTTGTACCAAAACTGTTGCTTTCTCGCTGACCATAAGACACAAATATTATGGTGCTTTCTCTTTTTGACAGATATATATTTATGTGCTGAAGCAAGTGTTTTGTAACATTTCTTTTCCTTATCACAAGCTCACTGCATCTCAGTGCCTTTGCAATAAACAAGCCTTGTAAACTGAGAAAAAGGAGATGGTTCAGGAGCGAGGCTGTTTTGTTTCAAGCTGGCAGCTAGCATGGACACTGCTGCTCTTTTATGGAGGTGTTTTGGGATGAATGTCACTTAGGTGACAGTGATAGAGAAGCAGCAGCAGAAAAAAGTTGTCTTGTGACCCTGTAACTCTGATTTGGAGGTTTACATAAGGAACTCAGACGACACATTAAAGGAGTGTTTAAAAGCTGGATGCAACTGCATTGTGAATGAATGGGGAAGAAAACCAAGCACCTGTGATGGCAAATCGATCTGCTCCTCTTCACTGAATTCATGCTGTAATGGGCAGTTCCAAAAAGGGCAAGGGAGCTTCTGCAACCTGAGACCCTACTGCTCCTTATAACGCTGTAATTTCTTATTCTGACTGAGTTAGAGTGTGCCAGGGAAAGAAGCTTCACTGAGACACAGAACATGCTGTACATAAGCACAAAAAGCTAAAGTGTAAAAAATTTAAACAGCGAGAGCGTTAGGGAAGCTGTAGCCTGGTTCCACTTTGAGGCTAGACTGAAATATAAACTGCTGAGACAGCTTGCTGACTTGCACTGAAGGAGAACTAAGTGTCCATGAACATACAGAAATCTTTCCAGAAGAGTACAAAACATATATATCCTCGCATTATGCCAGAAAAAAAGTGCATTTCAGTAGCTCCAGACAAAACAGTGATTCCATTCAGATTAACAGTTGTTGCGGAGGGACTTGTGGGCTTTTTCCTTTTTGTGCACAACATACAGCTCCTGTAAATTCTGTTCATCATTTTCCCTACTGCTAGTTACAAACATTCCCTTGTTAGACCTAATTGACAGCACTTTCACATACTCATAGAAAAGGGCTGTGGCATCATGTTTCTATTCTGAGGCTCCCCTGCACTTTTGACTCTCAAAAATTGCTGCCTTTGTGATTGTTCTACTTATAAATAATTTCTGTGTTATTGGATATATATACAAACAAACTCACGATCACATTATTCTAAACTCCCAAGTCTAAGGAGGCAAATTATAATAAAAAAATGAGACACTGATCCTGGAGTCTTGAAAGAAATGTCATTCATAAATAATGGGGTATCAAGATATCAAGATATCAAGAGAATACCCATCTGTCATATCAAACCTGATTTCTTTAGACCTTCTTATCAGTTCCCAGCTATCTGACTTGATATTTTTATTTAATGCCTTCCCTTTTTTTTTCTATCATTTACATACTTATCAATAATATACATGTATCACTGATTTCATATCTCATTCTGACTTGGATGTTTTCTGGCTAGGGTCAGAAAAAAATAGTCAGAAAGAGATACTATAGATGCTTTTACCACTGAACATAATGAGTTGTATTTAAGTAAAAATTCGAGGAAAGAAATATATAATTGCAAAAGTACTTTATTAACTAAAGAATTCCTAATAGCTCAAGGAATCTTCCCATCCTTTCATGTCCTGGGCTATACACAGTAAGTGGAGGGCTTTTTACAGTACTTACATGTTCCTGCTCTTTTTTGCAAGATAACTGGTAGGCATTGCCATAAAACAAATTGGGGAAATGACTGGGTTAAAAAAAAATGATAAAAAGTCTATTTTGGTTTTGAGCCTAGACCTTCTCCCTGATCTACTTTACAGAGTGACCTGGCAAACACCCACACTGGTGCAACCAAAGGGGTGAATTCAGGTAAAAGAGGTCAAGACAGGCACTTCAAACTAGTTTTTCTAATAAAGCATGTGCTCTGAACTACACTGTCAGCTACAGCTTTTGAGAAAGAATCCTTCCATAACACAGAAGTATAGCTCGTGCTCTTTGTCTCCATTTCTGTTATGTTCCTTACTGCTGGATTAAATTGACTGATCAGTTTCCTTTCAAGATCAAGTTTTATAAGCAAAAGGTTTACATTTTCATTCAAATTGCTGATAAATATATGAAGGAGCACTGGACAATGAGCAGATTCTTCTAATAATCTGCTAATTTTCTGAGTTATATAATTTTCATTTTTTCTTAATTTTCAGTGTGCATTCAATATGTTTAGCCCTATTAGCATTGGTTTCTTTAGCTGTTCTTATTAGTTCCCAGCTACCTGACTCGACATTTTTATTCAATGCCTTCCCATTTTCCTTTAATTTACATACATATTAGAAATATACATGTATCGCTGATTTTGTATCTCCTTTTGACCTAGATAGTTTCTGATCCATGGCTTTCTGGGCATTCAGGAAGATGTCCTTGAACAGTTTTTTGTTTTTTTGCTAAGACTTAGCCTAACTTAAACGCATAAATGCACAGTCCTGCTCAGTATAGTGACAGAGTGTTTTGGAATACTAGTCTCATACAGGCCTAAATTCTGATAATCTCATTTGCATATGGAAGATACAGCTAAATTATTTAAAATCACTGCAGTCTGCACAGTGACTGTTTTTCAGCTTCCATACTTCACTGTTCAGAACAATGTCCAAAACTGTGTTTCACCTGTTTTTTCACCCAGGACTTTCTGGTCTAAGACAGTTATTCTGACTTCTGAGAAAGTTTTCTTGGGTTATGTGTTAATCAACGAATTGCTGAAGTGGGATGGCACCTCTGGAGATCACCTAGTTTAACCCCTTGCTCAAAGCAGGGTCACCTACAGCAGGTTGCTCAGGGTTGTGTCCAGTCAGGTTTTTAATATCTTCAAGGATGAAGGTGCCATTGCTTTTCTGGGCAACTCGATCTATTGATTTATAGAATTATAGATTAACGTCAGTGACTAATTACAGATAAATATATTCTATTTACTCTGCAGTAACCTGATGAACTTGGGATAATTAGGTCACTGCATGATGAATCTCTGCAGCACCCACCTGTGCATAGAGCCTTCCTTTTTTATTGCTAAGACTGAGATAGAAGACATTTATTTTCTGATAGATTCTAATTTGGTATTTTGATGAGAATAATATAAAGCAGCTCTTCAGGAACAAAAACCCAACTGAAAAGAATTTAGCTGCTTGGACACCACGAAGATGGGGAATTTCAGTCCAGCCAACATGAACCCATGTGAGGTGGATCAGGATCAATCCAAGTAAAAATTTGACTGAGAACACAAAGACAAGCTGCTGCTTCTCCAAGTTGACGAAGTGCCATCGCAACCAGAGTTTTGAAAAATGACTCAACCGTACCTACTCATTTCAACAGGTGATAATCTTTGGTACATAAACTGCATTTGCAATTGACTTCGTAACACTGAAGATCTAGACGTTGGTGTTGAACTTACTTAGGGTGTTCAGGTTTAAAGCTTTGCATCCTTAACCATCCAGAACAGGTAGTAATGAAATATGTCTTTCCTACAAGATTTCAAAAATCACTGTTTATTTTCCATTAGAACAAGCAACTGAAACATCTTTCCTTAAAAGTGTAACTAGGCCTCCTAAGACTTCGTCATTAAAAGAGTTAATATTGATTTGTTCTCTCAGGGTGAGGAAACACTAAGTGTGATTGCTAAGGGACACTCCTTTTGCTCTGATAGCATAATTCTCTGCCGTAATATATATTATTGACAATTATATTTTCTTTCGGTATCATTCAGTAAGTCAAAGACGATTAGAAAAGTTGGCCACGACAGATTCAGCTGTAACAAAAGTCTCTTCAGGCTTAGTCTGAAAAGCTTGCTAACAGCTGTTTGTCTTTTAGATTTCAGATGGAAAACAAATCATAAAGCAGCCAATATTTAACACGGAGACTTGCTAAATTTGTCTTTTCCCCGTGCTTTTTTCCCAAATTTGACACCATTCAACGGGTGGCGTACAAAACCATAAAGCAGGTGACGTTGCTGGAAGGGAGACTGCAGGGAAGAAAAAGTGATTATCAAATCAAATTAGAATACATTCATTATGAGTTTAATTCCCCTTTCTTTGACATTTCTTCCTCAATTTAATTAGTCTCTCCTGAGACCCACAGTCTTAGTGGTCTTCCTATGCAAAAGAAAACTTGCTTGCCAAGGAAAATATGTTCAAAATTCTCCCAACTATGTGTCAGTGCGACTGGATTCTATAAATAACCTCCATGAAATCTATCACGTTCTCAGCCTGCAAAGTCAAATTATTAAACCTGACATCTCCATTATATCCAGCTGTGGCACAGTTCCTCTCTTCTATCTGAGATCTGCTACTTTACCTTGCAGACAACAGAAATGCTGCAGCTGTGGACAGCTAGTGTTTCCTACAAGAGACTTAAAGGAATACTATCAACTTAGATTAGAGATGTAACAGTTTGTGTAAGAGTATCCTGGACATTATGAACCCTAGATTTTCAGCACAATAGGCTTTGTTTTAACAAGGGGATAGAATATTTTTTTAAATTCAAAGCTTAAATTCAATTATGTTATTAATGCTAACATGCTACTTCAGCAGTTTACTGCTCTTCAGTAGATCGTGATCCTTTTTAAAACAAGGGAAGAGTAGCAAAGTTTATCGAGCTCATTAAGGGCCTGATTCTGCCGACCTTCCCCCGAGGAAACTTTGCATTGCACGAAGTCACAAATCATTATGAGTCTAATGGTTCCCGCCCTTTTAAACCTCATATCCTAGCAGCATACCCTGGAAGTGTCTCATTTTTACTGTGTCAATTTCTATAGAGATTAGCAAAACCTTGAAAAATACTGGTCTCAGAGGCTCAAAATCTAAATGCAACTATTTTTTCTTAAGGAAAATATTGTGATCTCCTAGGGACGTAACTCCTGAGTTTTGAATCTGACAATACTTCTGCTTTGCTCACATTAATTTATCCAGCTGTCCTGTCTGCCTTAGAACCTGTTTATCTGCAATAATTCTTTCAATGCAGTTTTACTGCTGTTGACCAGTTTATAAATGTAGCTATGCTACCAATCTTTTTTGTCCTACATCCTTCTGCACTGATACTTTCAAACATGGTGTTGCTTGCTTTATTTCTCACTTTCCTTCCATGAAGAATGTATAACAGTGCTAAGCAGAAGCAACAATGAATAAATAAGGACTTCCTCTAAAATGGAATTTTATTTTCCCTTTATGTCTACCTTAAAGAAATGAAACAGGAATATTCAATTTCCTATTTCATGTCTGCAAAAGAACAGACTATTCTATCTGACACCAAACCAGTAATGCAAGAGTCTGCATCAGTAAATGATCTTTCCACTTTACTTCTCCATACGGCTATGTCCTGAGCATCAGAAAGCTTTCAAGTATTCTGTACCAAGCACTCCATTGAACAATTTTTCTTACTTTTGTAAGCAGGCAAAAAAATCAGCTAACTCTCCCTTACTCCAGTCTTTCTAAAGTACACAAAATACTTGCAGTTACAATTACATAGCCCTCAATATATTTGTCTTCCATGGATGCTAAAGCTGCAGCCATTACAGCAGTTTACCAAGAAGATGGCCTATCACTTCAGGCATTTTCCCTAGCAGTCCATTATATTATAACCCACTTATATATTCTTCTCTGGATCTGCTCTTAAATTGTTCATAGAACTTTCCTTTTTGCTTGAACCCTCACTCCTCAAACTCATTCATCTCTCTGCAGGAGAAGTCTACTAGCTCTAGTAAGAGTAATGAACAAGGTCTTACATTTCACACCACAGCTATACACCTAGAGACCACTCAGAACATTACCTTAAGAGGGGTCTCCAAATCACAACCCCTGCTGGATTATTTGGATTCATGACAGGTTTAAGAACAGGGATGCTGCCCACAGCATTTCCCTTCTCCAGCCTCAAGGCAGAAGACATTTAGCAGTAGGGAGGAAATCTGTATTCCCATCAAGTACTCTCTCTACCCCACAAGCACCATAATCATTCAGGAAAGGAACATAGGTTCAAGGTGGGTTTTTACACCGCTATTATGCTGCCCAGCCAGAAGCAGAAAGAGAAACCATCCATCTTGCCACATGCCTCTGTTAATAACTCCAACGTGCGATCTTTGCATTTCAAGACCGGAATTTAATGCTAGCAGCTCTCCATAGCATTGTTATTATTGATTCGCATTTTAACAGTCTACAACTGTCAGCAGAAAGAACAAAGCACAGATATAGAAATCTATCTGCTTCCTTGACATCATCATTATAGTAGCAGTGGTGGTCCCAAGTATTTGTAAATAAACATATTTCTCTTCATACACAAGCTATATAAAGCATAGTTCAATTTATTTACCATTTCAGAGTCCTAACTGATTTTAGGAGGAATTTCTTTTTCATCAGTATATACTGACAAATTCCTCAGTATTTCCATTTACTGACAAATACAAGCACTTTGAGAATATATTCAGCCAAATTGTTACCAATGTGTACAGAAAAAACGGTCGTTTCAAATACATAACTCCACATTGAAAGGAACAGTGTCTTGCTTTCTAAACTGACCTTGACTTACTGTCTGTCTTTCTGTGAACAAAGTGGAGGAAAAAAGATGTTTACATAATTGTGCTGCCATTACACACACAGAAGTAACTGTTTGTCCTGTTCTATAGTATAAAAAAAGAAACTTCAGACTTCTTAAGTAGTCAGATCCTCTTGCAGTGAACAGATGCTTTGGACTGAAATTAAAGTTTAAAACTTTCATCTTCCTTTAAGCTTCCCTGGTTTTATTCTCTGTGTTGCTCACTTTCTCCAGGAGACTTGGGTTGACCTAGAATCCCAAGTCTATAAAAGCTTTACTATAATGTATAGATCAGCACGCAGCTTAGCCAGACATAAAACCCACACTTTTGGCCCCTGTGTCAGCAAAAAGTTTTGGGGCTTTTCTCAGTTTTACCAACTGTGTCTCCTCTGTTCTTCATTGTGGTACAGATATTAGGCTAAAATGATAATCTTTGCTTCTTTTAGCTCTTATCTTTTCTTCTTTGTGCTTTATCCCTTCCTACATGAGTTGACTACAGTAGCTCACATTGGCAGGGAGCAGCATGGTGAGGCCACGTAACCTTTAGGTCAGAAAATCCAGTTGAAAGCCAGTTGCCTGAATTTTTATTTTTTGAGTAGTGTTTTCAGCAATGTTCAAGATGGTGCTCAGCATACAGAAACATTTTAGTCTCTAGCATCTATTTCTAGTTTTTAATTTGCAGACTGCAAAGTCAGATGATCCTAGACAGTCTTCCTCACTACTTGTCAACCAGTGGCATATTTCTTGGACTGGCATGGCTACGTGCTACTGTTACAATGACAGAAGTCCATCAACAGTAGTGCAAAATAGTTAAAAATTTGCCTTTGACATGCAACTTCATGATCTCAGAAACGCAAGTTGTTAACATAGCCCAGACCCCTGAGACATGATCTTCTGTTGCCCTTACCACCCCCCTTCTTCTTTTTAATAACCATTTTGTACATTCAGTTTTGGCACAGATTTCTTGCATCATCACTTTTCAACTTCTGTCAGTGACAGTCCCATTTGGCTAACTTCTCTGTCCTATACAATTACCAGGTTCATTTCAGTTATCCAAATTAAGTTATGGAGTGGTTAAGAGGCCTTTGCATGTTTCAAACTTCTAAGAAGGAGCTACACTGACAGTTCCTTTTATCATGTCTTTGGAGATGAAAATAGTGTGGTTCAATCTGAAGTAAAGAAGTGGTCAGAAAACTTCTGGTCTTGAAGTATTTGCATTTGAAAAAAAAAACAAAAAAAAATAGACCCCTGAAAATTTGTTTCTTTAAGGCAGGAGGAAAACAGCATACAAGAAATGAGAATTCAATATCCAGGGATCTATACATTAAAAAATATGCAAGTTAAATAATTAAATAAAACAACAAAAAACATAAAAAACAACCACACACAGACAAAAAAAAGGCAATTCTCAGCTGAAAGATATCTATCATGACTTCTCAGCATTCTAAAATATTTTGAATCTGTATTGGAATGCATTATGACAATAACTGAAATTATGTATAATTCTGTTGTGGAACAGGTTTCATCATTGAAATATTCAGTCATATTATTCTCACCAAAATACTCAAGTAACAAAAATGGCACACTAGTAATTCTTGACTCCTACAAAGAATCTTTAAACATTATTAATTCCATATCAATTAAGTTTTTGGAAATGCTTCTCAATTACCTTCCCGTAAACCACCAAACCAATATCTTATTGCCACATAACCACTGCACTCAGAACAAATTCTAGGTATGACAACCTTAAAGCTTCAGCAACTTGAATGCTAACTTAAAACTTGATTTAAACTGGCCAGCTGTGTCAAAAAAAATCTGTCTTATCTCCTGCTGTTCCAAAACTTCATATTTTTAGGGAGTCTAAAATAAGTATTTGTACTTGACTGACAAGGATTATTCCATTTTCTTTCTTCATGGCAGGCATACTTTCTAATTCTTGCATAACGTATCTTTGGATAAGCAAACCATGAAAGAATCAAAATGAAAAAGAAACTCCATTACACCACACCACTGCACTTCCAATACAGAGACAGAGAAAGTGCTGTTTTCACTTTCCCTCTTCTGATATGAACTGCAAGATGCCTCCTTCACTTTTCTACTTTATAGAGAAGAAAGTTAGTGACTATAGATGATTAATTCAGGGATAAAATGGGCAGATATGGGGGGTGGTGATGGTGTTTCTCAGTCGGAAAATATTTTAGCTACTTCAGTATCTTTTGTATGTCGATTTCTTATCTTTGAGCTTCTGAGGAATTTAGACTATAAACTTTCCTTAATCTCGGTTGAGCAAGTTTTTAATCTGTAAACGTATGTTGTCAAATGGCGCTTGATTCACTTGCATTTTCAGTCTTGAATTATATTCTGATCTCACTGAAATCATTAGCAAAGTCACGAGAAACATCTGTGGAGCTGTGATTTTATTCTTCATGTTTAGTTGTTAGTGCTAAATTACTAAGTTTGTTTGCATATTAAGCTCCATTAAATCCACTAAGAAACATATGTTTCATTTGTGGAAGAGTTTAGGACAATCTCACATCTTCAGCACCAAGCTGCTGCTCTTATTTTCTCTATTATAAATAAAAGGGTTGGACCTGAAAGAATCCAAATGCATACTCAAGCCGTACATGTCTAAGCCTGACAGGATCAGGGCCTTAAATCCGGCAGTCCTAACTATGCAACATAATCCCCTGTCGAAATTTCTTTGTATTAACTAATGTTGACAGCTACCACAAAACAAATCCAAACAAATACTTGGCATTAGGAAGGAGTGTGAATATTATTTTTGTAAAAACTCATTAACAGAATTGCTAGACTACAGTGTTTGACATTAAATCAGCATTTTATCCAAGCACCAACTGTTCTAGATGTTTCAATAAATATTGCTTAAAATGAAAATGCATATATCAGATAAATGTTTTTCAAATAATGCTTAGTTATAAAAATCTTCATGCAGTTGCATGTTTAGCAACTGGATTTATGTTGACATTGTGTAAACGAATGTAAAAAGTAATTAACACTAGGCCATTTTATAGCTTCAGGGGCTTGAGTGGGAACTGAACACTGGCCCAGGAGAAAAGAGTTTTCATCGTGGTTTCATCAAAGTCATTAGCAGAATACCCACTGACTCCTGCAGGACCAGAATTTCACCACAGGAATATAAATTTAAAACTTAGGTGAGAGGTGTAACAAGGGCATTCAAGTGAGGACGAAAACACTGGCATTCTACAGTTAAGACAGTAACTATTTCACATTAAAAAAAATAATAAAGAACATGCCAAGTGATTCACAGTGCTTGAATTTTATGTAGTTAATTATATTCTGTCAACACAGAGTGAGAAACGTTCAAGAATTCATTAACACCAGTATGAAGCTTTTATAAAGTAAAGATTTTTAAAAAGAACGAGTTTCAAATAAACAGCTGTTACTAGAAAACGTTATTTCTTATTTATGTGCATGTGTATGCATGTATCCGTAACCACTGGACAAAACAGCCCAAATCTAAAACAATCACTGCAACTTACACAAAGACTAATATATATTTTAAATTAAAAGAAAATGTAGCAATTTCTAATCAAATTATAGTGATAAATTTATAAATAATAGTGTCATAAAATGACAGTCTGTAAGACTAAGTGATGACCCAAATTGATCTTTTTTATTTCTCATAAAATCAGTATGTGCATGGTATGCCACACAAAGGATAAGGAAAATTAATGTGCATTCTTAACATCCTGGAAAGTACTAAAGATGATACAAAAGCCAGCCTGCTTTTAAAATAAGACACATGACATACTATTTAATCTGGGGCAAGGAACACAAGAGAAGAAGTAAAGGATGATCTGGTATTGAATAAACATGGGACAGGAGGTGGGTTCATTTAAAGCTCCTATTAGGGTCTCTTGGAAATGAAGAACAATGGAGAAAGTTGTATCGGTTTCTGGGGACTAGAAGACTTTTAAAACTAACTTTATAACTACTTTTGTTTTTTACCCTAGTTAAAAGAAACTGTTAAATACCTTCTACACTATGGCTCCGAGTACTTTTTCTGTCAATATGCTTCTCCCCTGCCCAGACATTGATCAAAGAGCTGGTCCCTTGGATTCATTACGGAAAATACAGGGGAAGGAAATAGCATATCAAAAGGCAGCTGAGTATTTGATAGCGGAGTTCCAGTGCAGGTGGAATTACTGTATAAAGTAAGATATAATGCATAGTATAAAGACTTTCTTCTTTTAGAGATGATTCTATCACAAAAGTAGCTTATACAGTACCAGACTACTTGTCCTAGTTGTGGAGTCTCATTTTCCAAATATATTTGAGGGTCAGCCTAAATGCAGGCTGGGGATGTGTTGCATTTTTTTTCCATCGGGATTCTCATACAAAGCTAAATTTCATTAAAGCTTAAATTGGTTTAATTTCCAATTCAGGCTACCTTACATTTTCTTTTACTTCAAGTAATTTTTCTAGAAATTCTGAAATATTGTTGCAATACTGTTCATTTCCACCAGCACGATCTTTGATTTATGCTAGTCTGCTTGCTAAAATATCCTGTTATGTCTTCCAGATTTGCACCTTTGGCATTGAAAGAGCCTTAAATTATGAAACAATCACAAGAAAACTTCCCATCATACTAAAAAAAGAAAAAAACAACCCACTAAAAAGTTATTTTTGTTTTAAGAATATTGAAGAACCGTAGAATTTCCTTAAAGAGGTGAAAGATGCAGGACATTTTGTATCATTTCACCTGCAAACTGCTTTCCTCATTCTTCCAGTAGAACTATGTTTTACTACAATCACATGTAATACTTTGTAGCATGTATGTGTACGATACCATAACTATTCAAATATTTTAATCTTTGTGATTTTGAACAAGCTTTCTGTTACAACTGAAAGACCAGCAGGGACTTTGCAATTTTTGTTCAGGGCTCACCAAGTCATCACTTCTGTCTGCTCCTGCTTTTACTCTCTCAGATGCAGTGATTGACACTTTAATGGTATACGCACTAGCAGTCATCTTCAAGTTTACTCTTTAGTGGAAGGCAGTATATAAAATCAAAAACATTAACTTACTGTATTAAGTCTACAGGACTTACAACCTATTGCAATCTTATCTCAATTCTACTACTTACAATTAGATGAGCAGTATAGATAAAAAGTACTATCTAGGCCTAGAATACTTTCTTCTCATTTTGAAATGATTTTGCATAGGCAGGGGAGAGGACGGGGAAATTAAATTACTTGTTAAGGCATTTGTTTCTAAACACAAAATATATTTACTTCTTTCCATTTAAGCAGCATGCCAGAAAAACAGATCAAAAAGGAAACAAAATTCTCAGTGAGGCAAGTAAATAGGTGAAACCCTTCCAATATAACCTCTACTGCGCCATGCACATGCATATGCATACTCTGTTAAATTACCCGAGAAATTACATTACATGAGAAAGAGAATTCTTTTTTCACTCTTGTATCTACAAAAACATGAAAACAAATAATTTTTCCAACACGTTTAAAAAATGGAACTGACGAGGTCAAATCTAACAGACCACCTAGGATGTAAAGGTTTGAAAAATCAAAGTTTTATTGCTTTTTTTAATGTACTGCTACAAAAGAGTAATACAGCTGAGGGTGGAAAAAGACTCCTGATAATCAAAGACATTTTGTAGCTGCAGAACTTTTAAGCTTTTTTACGGCATACTTGACAGCTGAAAAAAAAAATTAAGCCATAAATACAGTACATTTCTACTTAAAAAAAGGCCCTACTAGTGGAAAAAGTAGCATTCAAACTATAAAAAGCAGCCATTGGCATATGGTTGAAATGCATTTAAGAGCACAGCTGTGCTTGCTGACCAAAGAAACTGAAGTTGCATGCTGTTTTATATGATGGACATGTGTCACACCAGCCAGAGGGAACAGCATGAGAGACAACCGCTGGGGACAAGGCTTTCCAGGCTGCTGGGGAGAAGCTGGCTCTATGCAGAGACAAGGCTGGCAGTTCAGAAGCCTGAAAAGCAGAAAGACATCTATCTTGCAACAAGCCAACTTGAGAAAGATTAATACCAATGACAAATTATTATTTTGAGCAGATCCTGTGAATACTTGTGCCAAGGAACCTCTAAGGGTGACGAGCAAAAGTCAAAAACAGGAGGAAGATTCCTGAGGGCAGCCTGGCAAAGATGCAACTAACACATTAGTTCATGTTTTATAACAAATAATGTTTTAAGTTAGCTCTATTTTCACATATTTCAGCATCTGTATTGGATCAGCAAGGATCAGCTACTCTTGCAATCCCATCTTATTTATTTATGATGTATTTTCAAAAGAGGATGCTTTTTAAAGCTTTTTATAAGAAAAGCTTAAATTAATACTGTATATCAGAAAGTAGTAAGTCATTACCAATGGGCTTGAGGTATTTTGTGGCAATATGGGGACAGAAGCTGGTGCAAGGTATTATCTTGACCAGAGACACCTCTACTTTACAAAGATATTTGATCTGCTAATTGGCACAAACATTAGATCCTGTGTAAATACCAAAGCAGAGATAAAAACGCACTCTAACAGTTATTTTACTGTTTGCTAATTATTTCCTGTTTTCCTTATCGCTAGTTCAGAACCATTTTGCTTATCACTTTTATCCTTAATTTCAAATAGCCTTGATATACTGCATCTAGAAGTTTTTAAGTACTCAAATATCCTAAATACACACCTTTTTATACTGCCTAACCAAAAACCTGAGCAATCAAAGGATGAATTTTGCTGCACCTCCGAGGATTTCAATAGCACAATATGCTGCTGTTACTCATGGCTGGAAAACAGTGTACAAACAGCAAGAAAATGTGAAATTTTAGTGCTTTTCAATTCTGGATCTGCTCCAATTGCAAGAGTGATACTCATAAAAGGATAGAGAAGAAATCTCAAGGCATTTTGACACACACTTACTCCTGACATAAACGTTCACAAAATTAAAACTTAATTAACCTGAATTACCTTATTTAAAAGAAAAATGTAGTGGAAAGTATTGATCTATGAGAAAAACAAGACCAATCCCAAGCAACCCCAGCTACGTATATGAAGACAGAGCTCTTAAATACTTTTTTTATTGAGGATGATATAAAAATCCACATGCAGTCTCAGAGAACATAATAATTTTTTCACAAATAAAACTTACAGTTTCCCTACACTATCCAGCAGAGAGTGACAGGCACAGAAATCGTGATGGTCGTTATTTTCAGATTTGAATTCCAAAAGCTAACCACCTAACAAAAAATAAATAAAATTCAGCATTACCAGAATTGATACCCATGCATACTTCATGCCCGAGACATCAACTGACCAGGAGAATACTGTTTTGAGAAGTGATAGTCATCAACATGAACCTCTTCAGACCTTAATTTACATCTTCTCGATTCCCGGTGAGATCTCCAACCACTAAGCTATTGATCAAAAGTACTGGCACCACAAACTTCTCTGTCCTCAATTGAAAAAAAATATAGTGAGACCTATTCTTATTTTGAAGGAAACAACTTCCATACTGAACTCTAGGAGAACACTAAAATCCTTTCACTACATTCAAATTTCAAGCCAATATCATTCAGCATTAAAATACAATATCAATGAAAACATAATTTCTTTCAACTTTTAACATTCACAATACAAGCACTTACTTTTTACAGTACCAGATTTTGGGCGTGCATTATCTGCTAATTGTTACCGTATCAAAGCATAGCTTGCTTTCTAATTTACATTTATTTTCCTTCAGAATATGCCATTCAGTCCACTAATCTGATTCATGTCCCATCTCTCCTCTGTGGTTTCAGATAGCGAAGAGGAATCATTCAATACCACAATTATTGTAATTTCTCAAACTTGTTTATTCTATATCTGATCTAGACAGAAAATGTTTAAGTGAAAAGGAAGCAGCAGGAGCTCTACTGTCACACTAACCAACAATTTTCTGCTCTTATTAAACTTCAGTCAACAATACAGTTTGTTTCTGGGTCCATTAAATCAGCCATTCAGCTTTTGTTAACTTCAATGTGCATTGCAGTTAGGAGACACTGTACATGGAACTTTAATTGAAATGCAATTTTAGAGGTTATAAGATCATAAGAAAAATAAGTAAAATGTATAATATTTTTGTATGAGTGATATTTTCTCTTATTTGCAGAATAAATTGTCTTGGTTATTTCATTTTGAGAGTTCAGGTAAAGAACATAGTCTAGTAAAGTTAATCAGCAATAAGTCTGAATGTAAACCTTTAATTAATTACTTTTTAAAAATGTACCAAAACCTATATTACTATTTTAAGATAAGCATTTGAGATTTAAATGGTGATTCCCACATGTTACTAAGATAGGTAGTCATTACTAAGATTTTGAAAATATGCTTTGGCATCTTAATCATAGAATTATAGAATGCTTTGGAAGGGACCTTGAAGATCATCTAGTTCCAACCCCACCAGCATGGGCAGGGACACCTCCCACTAGACCAGGTTGCTCAAAGCCCCATCCAGCCTGGCCTTGAACACTTCCAGGGATGGGGCATCCATAACTTCCCTGGGCAACCTGTTCCAGTGTCTCACCACTCTGAAAGTAAAGAATTTCTTCCTAATGTCTAAATATCTAAATCTACCCTCTTTCAGTTTAAACCGTTACCCCTCATCCTATCACTACACACCCTGATAGAGTCCCTCCCCACCTTTCCTGTAGGCCCCCTTTAGGTACTGGAAGGCTGCTATAAGGTCTCCCTGGAGCCTTCTCTCCTCCACGCTGAACAACCCTGACTCTCTCAGCCTGTCCTCATAGCCCTCTGATCATCTTTGTCGCCCTCCTCTGGACCCACTCCAAAAGGTCCATGGCCTTCTTATGGTGGGGACCTCAGAGATGGACACAATACTCCAGGTGGGGTCTCACCAGGATGGACTGGCCCTGCTGGCCACAATTCTTTTGATGCAGCTCAGGATGTGGTTCGCTTTCTGTGCTTCAGGTGCACATTGCTGGCTCATGTTGAGCTTCTCATCAAACAACACCCCCAAGCCCTTCTCCTCAGGGCTGCTCTCAAATCATTCTCCACCCAGCCTGTATTTGCGCATGGGATTGCCCTGACCCAGGTGCCAGGACTTTGCGCTCAGCCTTGTTGAACTTCATGAGGTTTGCACGGGCCCACCTCTCAAGCTTGTGCAGGTCCCTCTGGATGGCATCCCTTCCCTCCAGTGTGTCAACTGCACCACACAGCTTGTTGTTGGCAAACTTGCAGAGGGCGCACTCAATCCCAACATCCATGCCATCAACAAAGATGTTAAACAGCTCTGGTCCCAATACCAACCGCTAAAGAACACCAACTTGCCACTGGTCTCCACTTGGACATCAAACCGTTGACCACAACTCCCTGAGTGCAACCATCCATCCAATTCCTTATCCACCGGTGGCATATGATAATGGCAATATGATAATACAGGCTAGCGTTTCAGGCAGTAGTTCACCATGCTGTAGCTCTCCTTCCATTATGCAATATTTTACACAGAAGAAAGTTGAAGACAAGACATTCTGTGATGTGTAGAAAAAGTTCAATCCAAGTTCCAAGAATAACAAAGGGCTAAAAGTGCCCCTAATTCATTGACCCTTCCTTCAAGCTGAATAAGCAAGAAAAACTGGAAGGATGTACAGATCCATGACTGTTACACATTGTATGACAGCACATCTGGGAACATCCTTGAAAACTCAAAGGGACATTTGGAGGTCACAGAAAGAAATTCACAAACAGTATCAGCTGGCTCTCTGTGGATGATGTCCTGTCTCTGATAGCACTCAAACACAGCGGGAAATAATGGGGAGGAAGGTATCCTGAATTAAAAGTCTCTGAAACAACTACTCACAGGGGGCAAGGAAAACAGTTGTGGATTGCCTTGCCACTTCCTCTGCTATTTCTTTCCAAGAAGAGTGGATGAGGGAAAAGGAATTTCATAGATCTGAAGAATACTGCTAAAAGCACGTATTTTTATTTGATACTTCGTTTGGCACTAGCTCCCAACCAAACATGCAATTGCTGTACCTAAGTGAGGCGGGGCACCCCTGCTAATAGCATGGATTTTAGAAGTGTTATCTCATCCTGACACTCAAAAGCTGAAGCTCACAGGTTGAGTACACGGATGTTCTTTCCAGGAGCAAATACATAATTCTACTCACTTTTTTTTTGATTCAGTTACTTGTAGCAACGTCAAAATCTGAGAAAAGCCCTTAGAATTCTTCTCCAAGGGAGCTTACACATTTTCTTTTCTCATAACATCAAAACTGAAAGAACAACCATTCAATAATTAATCTTTTCTTCATAAGCATCGATACCATCATCATTCTCCATTTCTCAGCACAGTTCTTATATATATTTATGTGTTTTTTATGAAATAAACAGAGCTTTTCAGACTCAGGAAACCTACCTATTAGGGAAGAAAATACTGAACTGATTTTAGTGATTATAGTATACACATGCATCTATTACATGTATGAAAAACTGATTCTCTAATTGCAGTCCCATCTCATAACTGCAGTGCTCTGATGTTTAGGTATTTCCTTCAACTGTCAACTGGAAGTGCTATTGCAGATTTCTAAATATATTTAAATTAAAATGCTCAAAGTACTGGCAGGAGGCTTCATGAACTTTTTATACAATAGAAGAAAAAAGGGGAGTTCATTTTTTAAAAGCATGCAACATATAAAATAAAACTCTGAAATGGTGAAGTGCAACAGAAAACATGAAAGAATACAGATGAACATTAACAGAGAGAGAGCAGTAGACATAATATCTCTGAAACAACTAACACTTATTTTCCCCCAAAACATTATTGGGTGAAGAATAACAACAGAATAACACTTGAAAACAATTTTTTAAATTGTATTATCCATCTTAATCATTTATTAAGATAATATTATCTTGATTGTAGATAATTTTTCATTATTATATTCTCCAATTTACTACATCTGGACCAGTACCTCACAGTTGCTACCTTAATTAAGCTTCAATTCTGTCTTGTTTAACATTGAGTTAAAGTGGTTGAAAATGGTCTTAAAGAACAAACCCCATACAAAATTTAATAACATAGCTTTAACAGGTCTGTATTTTGCTGTAGAAAACCTAAATTCAGCAGATGTTTACTTCCCTAAAGCCCTGTGTCACCATAGTTAAGAAATGTTGAACCACAGGCTGATCAAATGAGGCATTGATGGAATGAGGGTACCTTTCTCTTATATACAGTGTCTTGCTCTAGAAGACATATGGACTGGATGGGCACTTTGATGTAATCCGTGAATACCAAGTAATTCTTAATTGCTATGACTTGGGTAAGGTAATGCAGTGGAGAAATACAGGACAGGAATGAGACAGAGAGCAGACAAACTGCCCATGAGGGTGACAATTGCACACCTATTTGAACAGTAGAAATGAACAACAAAGATGCAATATTAAATTATTTTAGAAAAGCATGAATTCAAAATATACTGAATGAGCACAAATTAAAGAGCAAGGAAAGATACAAACAGATCGGTTTCTCTTTTTCTGCCGCTAACCTTTATAAAGAACTTGTCTCATTAAATATCAAGATTTGTGGCAGCTGAAATTCAGGCAATATATTGCTCAACAGTAGTAAAATATGAATGGGTAATATAATGCAGTCTAATCACTTCTGGTTTTAGTCAAAAGCAATGCTGTGGCATCACCACGGTAACAAAGTCCTATTTGTATAAAAAGCTGAGTTTAGCAGAGTACTGACTGTTCTGCATACCAATCCTAATTTGCTGTTGTGGAAATATCTTACACGTATCGATTTACAATGGTGATCTTTTGCCACTGCTTAAAATGAAACATAATAGGAATAGCATGGTGAGCAGGACTCGGGAAGTGATCAACCCCCTGTACTCGGCACTGGTGAGACCCCACCTCGAGTACTGTGTTCAGTTCTGGGCCCCTCACTACAAGAAGGACATTGAGGTGCTGGAGCGTGTCCAGAGAAGGGCAACAAAACTGGTGAGGGGTCTGGGGGACAAGTCGTATGAGGAACGAGTGAGGGAACTGGGGCTGTTTAGCCTGGAGAAGAGGAGGCTGAGGGGAGACCTTATCACTCTCTACAAGTACCTGAAAGGAGGTTGTAGAGAGATGGAGACTGACCTCTTCTCCCTAGTGACAAGTGATAGGACGAGAGGAAATGGGTTCAAGTTAAGCCAGGCGAGGTTTAGGTTGGATATTAGGAAAAATTTTTTCACTGAAAGGGTTATCCAGCATTGGAATAGGCTGCCCAGGGAGGTGGTGCATTCGCCATCCCTGGAGATGTTTAAAAAAAGGGTAGATGTGGTACTTGGGGATATGGTTTAGAAGTGGTTTTGTCAGGTTAGGTTAATGGTTGGACTTGATGATCTTAAAGGTCCCTTCCAACCTTAATGATTCTATGATTCTATAATGAAGGTATCCAAACACTGGATACGTGCAAAAGTGACATATCATATACCATATACTCTTTTCTTTGCTCCACATGTTCTGGTCTCAAGTAACTAGTTATTTATAGTTGTATATCCTTTACTGCAACAAGAATCTGACGTGTATAAATTTTGTATCACAGTCAGGGGAAAAAAAAATCTTCTCTTTAATGCACACTACTGCTTGTTAATAACTTTCATCCAAGCGCTTTCTGTCACATGATACTAACACCTTCAAATAAAAGCCTGACATCTGGAAAAAGAAAATGTACTCAGGTGGTAAAGACCTTTCCTTACTAATGGAAATTTGTTGAGTTGATGTATTTTGAGGGTGTTTTGCAGCCTGTTGAAATCACACCAACAATGCCACAACTGTCATTTCTCTCAAAGGACACTATTCCATAACCTAACAGAACTAAACTTTGTAGGCAATTTGAGACTGCTATGCCCAACTTTTCTACAATGAAAGAAATGGGAAGAACATGCAAAGAAAAGTTTATTGTTCACTAGACGTGAACTGGTACATGAACTCAGATCTGGTACCATCCTCTTAGAAATAGGAATTCTGAAGAAAATTTATTAAATGCTTTGTTAAAGTGACTAATTCTTCCATAAGAAGTATAGCATGGACTAGTGAAGATCTAGTCTGGCCAGAAACAACAACCAAGAATATTACATTTAATGAAAAATATCAAGATTTTTTTAAATATTTTTGGTTTATATTGAAATAAAAATTATACCTTGTGTAAAAACAAACAAAAAAAAATCACAACAAACATTGAAAAGAAAATACAGCCAGATCGAGTAGGTGAGGCTCAAATATTAAGTCGAATATCAGGATACTCAATTGGTGTATGCAAGATTGGTTTTGAGCCGAAGCTTGCAAACCAAAATAACAGTTTTCATCATCTTTCCTTTACAGTTCTATTTAAATATACTTTGCTTTTAATATACTGCTCTTCATTGTCTCATGTTCCTGCATATTGAGAAAATGTTTAATTATACTAGCATTATCCTTCTTGTATATATTCTGTGATGACACAGAAACAACTGAGCACATGCAGCTCAAGAGACCTAGATACAAGTAGATACTGGTATGAATACCAGGTGAGTTAGACATTTCGAGTTGTATCCATCTTCAGCACTGGCTTCAGAAAATTATCTACACAATTTCTCTTTAAAAGTAAAACTAATTGCAACAGATACCAGCAAAAGGTAAGACAGATAGAAGTATTTCTCAGTAGCAATTTCTGAGCATGATAATGCTTTTTATAATTTTAAGACAACTTGGGAAGAAGAGGCCCATCTAAAGCTGTACAGGAGACATTTGAGACACACTGCACTCAGCATAAAAATGAAATGTGATCAATATACTCTTTAAAAAAGAATGCAAAAAGAATAGGAACATAAAGGAGTTTATGATTGGTTAAAAGCAGAAGAACACATCCAGCATATTTTTGAAGGAGTGGGGGAGAGGAGGCTTATGATGTGTGGGCAGTGTTATGACATAAATAGACATTTTAAAGAATCCGAAAGAGTAAGAGAGAAAGGCCTCTGGAATCCAAAATTGAAATCTACCCAAAACCACACAACTGCATACACAGTTGTGGCAACCAACGCAGGATAAAAAATGATGCTTATCTATCTTACATGAAAAGATGCAACAAAGGGAACAAATAGTATTGCTTTGTGAATTCGCAAGCAGGAACAAGAAGTCCAAATTACATCATCTGCCATAATGTCATCTATTGCTTTAGTGAAGATAAACTGCTGTCTGTCTCACAGCAAAAAATATTTTTTTTTTATTTTAAATTGGACAAAGATGTATAACCAAGTATTTTGCCAGGACAAATTTGACTGGATATTAAAACAGCAAATATGTGAAACTGTGGGAATGTACCAAAGGCATAGAAATTAAAAACAAACTAGAAAAATAGAGTTGATAAAATCACATCAGTTGGAAGGTACCTCTAGAGGCCATCTGGTCCAGCTCCTTGCTCAAAGGTGACCTTCCATGAGGTTGCTCAGGTCCACGTCCAGTGAAGTTCTGAATACCTCCAGGGATGGAGATGCCACAAGTTCCCTGGGACCCTGTTCCAGCATTTCACCAGTCTCATGGTAAAAAAACAGCTATATCTTAATATGTAATCCAAGTTTGTAATTGTGATTTGTGTCCACTAATCCTTTTATTTGGCACCTCTGAGACAGGTCTAGCTTCATCTTCCCAAAGACTGCCTAGAGTTAGGCAGCTGTAGAAAGTAATGAGGTCCCCAAAAGCCTTAAATAAGCCCTAGTCTCTCAGCTGCTTCTTGTACATCTTGTGCTCCAGTTCCTTAAGCATCTTGATGGCCATCCTCTGCTTTTGCTCCAGGTATGTCAATGTCTCTTTGGTACTGGGGAGCCCAAAATTGGACCCAACACCCCAGATTCACTCTCACAGGTGTCAAATAGACGAGAAGGATTACTTCCTTCCATGTCCTAGTTGTGCCCCAGCTCCTACAGCACAGAATGCTGCTGGCTTTCACTGCTGCCAGCCCCAGGGTGGCTCCAGCATAGCTCGCTGTCACTCAGGGCCATTTCTGCAGAGCTGCTGCCCAGGGCAGGCAGAGTGCAGCATGGACTTCTAGCAATACCAGGAGAAAAGTAGGTATCATTGCTCTAATCTGTGTCTTTTAAATGGCAAGATTAAACAGCTGAGGGAAAAGTTTAAGTACATCTTGCAATGCATAAGGACTCTGACAACAGAGGAGCACCACATTTCAAAATTAACAGATTCAGCAGTTGAAAGATCAGAACTGTATCAACACTGGCAACTAAAAATATTAGAGGTGAAACGAGCTTACGAACAGACCAGACTAAAGAGGAAGATATTTTCAGAGCAAATATTTACTCCTATGAGCTGACAAAGCAAGTGCCAAGAGTAAAACAGAGCAAACATTTGTGCTCAATTAACCCCTTTTACAGAGGACATTCTTCTTGAAGCTATGACTGCCAGCTGAGATCCTCAACAGTGGTTGAGAGAAGAATTTGACCAGCAACAGACTCAGCGGAATGACCAAGGGTTTCTTGTTTTCAGGTTTGCTTACTGCAATGAACACATCAAGGGAGTACATCCTTTATTCCTGGCATCCTTTACTTTTACATTTGTAAAACACTTGCGTGTTAACTATTCAGAATGTACCAGCTGTTATGAGACCCAGCAGGCAAATGACCCTCTAGAGCTTGCTGTGTGTCTCCAAGATCATGTTGAGGCAAAGTGCCAGGCGGCCAGAAAGGAATGGCTTGCCACACGTTCACAGTGATACCTTGAATTGGACTGGGTACAAAATTTGTCTTAATTCTAAGTTTGAACTGGAAGTAGAAAAGCATTGCTCTTGCCCATATTCAAGAAAAACTCCAGCCACATCCTCCCTTTGCTGAGATAAAAAAATCTGGAAATATTTTTTGAGCAAAAGATGGCAAAATTTCTTCCAAATATGCCTGAAGTGGTGTTTACTTTTTGCATTTATTTTCTCCATGGTAACATAGACAGAACAGAGTGTACTGCATGTTAGGTCAAAAGCCTTAAATATTTTACTGTCAAGCCTGAGTCTAATATCCATTCATTGCCCAAAAGAATCAGCTGTAAGCACCATCTGGAATGTGCTTTAAGTCTAACTGTGACATCCTTAACACATTGCCGAGAAACATATGAGCTCATACTTAGGATCTACCTCACGCTTGTTATTACTGTATTTGTAAGTTATGTAGCTAAAAATGAAATAATTTCAATTAAATTATTGCAGTAGTTTTGCATTTGAAGGTGTCATTCATTTGACAGATTCAGAGTAAGGATGATTAAAATGTTCGTCCCTCTATTTGAATATATTTGCATATGCAAAATAAAATATTAACAAAGTCTCTGGCAATATGATTTGGGAAGGAAGACTTACCATTTTTTATTTATAAACTCCTTTTGAGCCTTTATTTTAAAGGTAAATCAGGGGTAAGGAAAGAAAGTGTTTGTGTATACTCTGGATAACTTTCAGGTTTGTGATGGCACATTTTACCAGGTGTTTCCAAGATCAAAAAGCCCAGGATATCTACACTAAGTATTAGCAATTTTAGCAATTCATATTCATGCAGTTCAAAAAGTACCTAGCTGTCTTGTTGTGCTGACAGCTTAGAAAAGGTCATTCTGACTTATCAATAGTCCACAAAATTATATTTCATCTCTATAAAATCTAGAGCAGCTCCTCAAGCTTAAAATAATGTCATGGTATTATACTTCATGTTAAAAAAATTACCAAAAAATCCTCCAAAACTGAACTAATAAACATGAATTTAATATATTATTTTTTATTTTGAAAAAAAAAAAAAATATCAGTTTGTCATATGCAACCTTATGTTGAGCTCTTTTTTCACTTTTCACTGGAGGGTTCCTTCCCACTCAACTGGTTTTTATAGGCACAGTTTTAACAGTAAAGTGGCACTCACCCAGATAAGCAGCAGTGTGGTCACATTTAGCAAGTTTCAAGCTCAGTTTTCATCAGAAGTTCACTTAGCCTTAATGTGTATTAATGAGACACTAAGGCTGGAAAATCTCTGAAGCCACTGAGCAACTTTTTAAGGAAGTGGAGAGTGTGCTGAGAGAGAATACTTTAAACTTTGACTGGGACCCATCCAGTAAAATATAGCATGCTCAAAAAATCTGAGGAAAATGCTTTAGTTTCATTATTGAAATACTTATTGCAGTATCACTTTCCAAATAAAATACACTTATATGCAGAACAATATTTATTCTTTTGATGGGTATTAAGAACAATATTGCTTCAAGTCAGTAAGTTCGGGAAAAGGTGACACTGGAACAATTGTAAAAGCAGCAAGAGAGTTTTAAGTATTTTCAGTCTTACAAAAAGGGGAAATGGATGAAGGGACAGAGTTAAGAGGTAGAGAAAAGCAAGTAATTTTAAATACTTTGCAATTGTGTCAAAATACTAAAACAAGATTTCAGCTAGTTTGTCAGCATGTGACATCAAAAAAATTCTGACCAGGAAGCCATTTGAAAATGTCAACCACTTCATGTCAAGCTACTTTTGAGTCAGAAAAGCTGCAAAGAGCTATATTATTATATCAAATAAAAAAGCAGAAAAGTCACACATGAAATATCACATCTTAAACAACTGCACAATGTTCTCCTTTTGCTAAGACATCTGAGACTGAATTCTGATGCTCAGTTGTTTGCAGCTTATTGCTTCGTAATGGAGCTAATAAAAAGTACAGGAGGGAAAAAATGTTCCTGGTGTAAAAAGACTGACCCAGCTCCCTTGATTTCATTTGAGTTCAATTCACTTGCCTCCAAATGAAATCAGTCCAATATTCTTAAAAGAAATGATAATGAGATCATTAGTCTTTATCGAGCAGATGTTGATAATTCAACAGTGACTATTTTTTAGAACAGTATGTTTAAGTTTCAGAAGCTCCCTCTTTCCAGGAAGGTTAATTACTCTAATGTGTTTATCTAGTCCTCTAACAGTAATACCCTATGTCACATGGCAATATCGCTTTAAAAATAGGGCAGATTAAACAAATCTCTTTACTTGTCCTGTAAAAATACTGGTTGTGGTTTAAAATGCACTTTTGTAACTATGCCATTAATGGCTTGTCTTCTAAAACATTAAGGCATATGTAACTACAGTATTATGTTCTTCATAAACCCTGAGGCAATGTTGAAAGAAGATAAACAAGAAGTTAATTCTAACTGCTATTGGCTAAATCTAAATGTGCACTGAACAGATAAGATCAAAATTAAGCAACACTGAAGATCTGCTTATGCAAAGCAGTATGTACTTGCTAAATTCTACCGCAAGTTATTTCTGCATTTTTCATGTTTAACATCTTTAAACAGGAAAAAAGCATACCAGTACAGAAAACAAGACAAGAATTTACACCATGCTTTTAATAACTAGTTCTGTTCTGCAAAGTGCTATATGGTCTTATTTTAACAAAACCCAAGTTTTTGAAAGATCAAGCCCAAACTTAACAACTAAGTAACCCAATGCTTAACGTGCATGCCCAGCTTTTGCTTCAGTGCCTTGCAGCTGGATGGAACTAATTCATGTGCTTAATTTTAAGCACAGTCCATAGGTCGGGAAGGGGCTGTCCACCACACCAGCCCCTTCTTGTGAGAAATGCTCCGTTGTCTTAGTGGAGAGGGAGTACTGCCTCTGCTGGGACTGTGCTGATCCCCATACTCATGAACAGCCTGGAAAGGGGGTAACGATGTTTGCTGATAATAATTAGTTAGGGTAACAAGGGCAGGGACCGGTGGAGAACAACTGCAGAAAAGCATTATAAAAATGAGCAGTAAAATGACAGAAGAACTTCTATTTCAGTGCAAAGTGACACACAAGGTTAAAAAAAACCCTTAACTTCATATCAAAGGTGATGAACACTGAGCTAATTGTATCAGGAGCAACAACTTGGGTGATGATAGTCCCACGAGAACAGCTTCATGCTCAGCTCTGGTCAAAAAAGTAACTATATGTTGGAAGTTACTGAGAAAGAAATAGAGACCAAAACAAAGATCACTCTGCTGTGGTATAACCTGTGGCTTTCTTGCATCTTCAATAGAAATTTTTGTCTAAATTTGGGACTTAGCACTCAGTGAGAGTTGCTTTCTAACATCTGTTGTCCAATATTACTAATACTCAGAAGAGTCGGACTTGCTAAACAAAATACTGGATTGCTATTAGCAACACAGGAAAAAAATGAACTATGAGACCCTCAAGGAAAAATAAATTTGAAGCAGAGCATCTTTACATAAAAATCTTAGTGATTACACTTCTCACATTCTCCGTTCCAAATAGTAACTTACTTAGTTTTTTTCCAGAAATAACAAAATTTAAACAAATGCTCTTATGAAAAGCACACAGAAGTTACGCTTTGTCTTGGTTTGAGGTAAAACAGGACAAAAAAAAAATAATAGATGAACAGTACTAACTTTGACAGGAGACAAACAGAAAAATCTCAACTATTTTGCTATCATAAGTTTAATTATATAGAAAGCTGAAGGTTTCCCAGAAGTAGACATCTACATTTCATCAGATGAATTTTATCCCATGTGTCCATACAACTTTGATCTTGGCTTGAGTTTCTAGGCACTAACAGGAACCAAAAATAAATAGTAACAACTATTAACATTGGAGGTTACAGTGATTTATCAGTGAGTGAGCTATCAGAATGCAGACCAAGTTGTTAATAGCAGTTATTAATTACATTATTGTAGTCCACGCAAACCCCAGTTGAACACCAGTACACAACTCTGCTGGCATTTTAAAGACAGCAAAAGAAAACGGTCCCTTCTTCAAAGAATTCAAGATCCAAAATTTAGATAAGGCAAAATAAATGGCCAAAACAGACGTGCTGGATGGAAAATGAGCCAGTATGGTAGGTCAGCAACAGAACATGAAGTGTTGTTATTATTATTTTTATCATCAAATTATGATGCCATCCCTCTAAGTACCCTTCTCAAAGAATGCCTTGGGAAGGAGGCATCAGAGTAGGGATATTGGAAGCAGTTTTTATATTTTATTCACAGTTTCAAAAATTGAAGTGGTTCTGCAAAGGTTAGCAAAGTGACTACATTAATGTGGTGTCACAGGGATTAAAAAGACAAGTACAAATTAATAGCTAGAGGAACGTCTATAAGCAGGTGAATATCGACAAATAATTTTGAGGGATATTAACATTGCTTTTCCATCAAATCCATTTCACGTCTATTCACAGCCATCTCTTTGCATTGTAAGAATAATTTGCCAAAGCAAGGGCATTTTAAATTTGTACTAGAGAGCACTAGAAAACAGAATTGTTATTTATAGCTGGGAATACTTGTACCGGAAATATGACTTGATTTTTTTCCAGCCAGGGAACATAAAAGCACGTGACCCGTTTGTTCAGTCAAAATCAGCTGGAATTTGAAGACCAGCTTCACCTTCCATTCCAGCAGATGAATAATTGCTTTCAGAAATAATGCAGCAAACAGTTTCTACTCAATAAATTTGGAAAAATGCCATGTAAATAGTGAACAGGCAAAGTTAGTTTTGACTGCTTAATATTAATCTACAGGAAAAACTGACAAATCTCTCTGTCAGAATTGTTAAGTGAGCAGACACGCTTACACTGCTACGAGAATATTCTACAAATAGCAGCAGGTCCCATCTCATCTATTAGTTTTGTATCTCGGTAACTCCAAATTTGCACTGTAGTGTAACTAAGTACAGTCAGGCATTAAATAAGGAAACTAGCGTTTCTTGAATCGTTTATTAAGGAGGAAATTAGCATTTCTAGAATCACCTACATTTACTTGAGGAATCAATAAAGAACCCATGAATTACTCCACATGAAAAAAGAGTTTTTAATAAAATGTATCCAAGGTAGTAACAGACTATGATATAAAAACACAACAGTAGGGATAAAAAATAATTTATAGCTCTGTAACTTGGAAATCTGTGCTGCTGCTAATAAAGCACTGTGAATGCTGTAAGTATGGCTGGAAGAGGACTTTCAGCTTGGCTCAGGCAGAGGAAAGCAGATGTACACCACACAAGGTTCTCTCTACATCTCGCAGAGCTTTTTCCCGTGATATGTACGAGCATATTCCTTGTCTTTTTTAATGATAAAATCAGCATTGTTTATAAAATTACCTATCGCTACTTTCAAAATCATAAAAACATGTTTCCTTTCTCAGAATATAACATTGCCCATTTTACAGTCATATATTTGTTGTTGAAAAACTTTGCCAGTAGTAACTGCAAAATAAACACCAATAGTATAGGTTCACATGTGATCTGAAATATTGATTAATAAAAGTAAACTCAGTGCATACACTAAAGAGTGTTCAGCAAAACTCTGACATAAAATTTAAGTATTGATGCATTTTAATTTTGTAAATTCTAATGTGCCATAGATCAGACGTGTTAGATAGACTAATCTAACAAAACTCTTGCCTACAGAATACCTCCTTTTCCTTGCTCCTCCCTCTTCTAAGAAAACCACAGTAGTTCCTGTCTTGAAAATAAGTGAACAGTCACAGTCATCTTCCTTATGTTTCTTTTGTTGTTAGTCTAGAAAAACAGAAGTCTACATTTTTCTGACACGCTAGTATGGCAAAATATTAGTGAAAAAAAAAAACTTTGACATGGAGTAAGTTACTGTGCTGCTCCTTCAACGTTGTTGTGGACCTGACCTTGTGTTTCTTATTCCTTATTAAAAATGTGCATACAATTAGTACATAATTTCTCTATTTCCACTGAGAGGCAGTAAGCCTTATCTGTGGTAGTGCATTGACTCTACAAGTAAAATTATCAGGAAGCATGAATTTCAGCTGCTGGTACACTGGGATATGTTTTCTGTTAATTGTTCTGTACTGCTTTATAATTACGCTTAGTTTATTTAGTTTTGCCTGTAATTAGTAATTTTTAATAGCTCTAATGCATTCAGTCTAGCTTGTAATACTGTATATAAATAGAAATATCATAAGTATATTATGGGAAAAGTTTGGATGTATTGAAAAACTCCTTTACGGTGAACTAAATAGGCCAATAGAATACCCTCCATTTGCCTCCCTACCAGCTAACAACCTTGGGCAGACTCCTGCTACATCTGAAATAATGTGACTTCCAACATCAAATAAAGTATTTCAGGTAGCACTATAGTGCAATTAATGAACAAATATAGAATGCCATTTGATGCAAGATTTCTTAAGAACTTGCCAATGGATTGTATAAGATGTGAATATCTTTGTCCTACTTAGCCAAGACAAGGGCATAGATTGCATTATCCATTATAATACAAAAACTGAAGCAAGTCTTTGTTGTTTGCTCTGGCAATTTAACTGTACTGCTTGTGATATTAGCTTTCTTTCATCTTGCAGTCTTGTGATACTGTATTTAAATCCATTATTAGACTAGAATATCATCATTTGGGAGCTTAGATTTTGTTGAGGTAATACTACAACTAGATAATATGGTTCTCTCCAATGTCTCTTAATGCGTTAATGTAATGTTTTTAGTTACTTCTATGAAAACACTAATGAGTATGTTCAGTTTATTCATATCCATTTCACTTCCTCCTCCACAAGACCAAAACACATAGATTTTATTCTATTTATTGGAAAACTGATGAATGATGAAATTCACAACCCAATTAAAGGATGTGACAAAATTTGGCCTCAAATGTCTAACAATACCAAATTGCTTACTGTGGCAAAATCAGGACAATGTATTTTCCCCAAAGCTTTCATGTTGCTACCTTCATGAACGGCTTCCATTTTATTAACTAGAAAATATTAATCCTTAGTTACTGTGTTTCAGGACTAGTTTAGCAGCTTAACAGAGAAGTGAATGGAGCTCAATGTTAAATGAATATTGAACTACTAAAAAAATATCTTACAACCAGTAACTGGTCCATTTTACAAAAAACCTTCACAGATGCAGTCAATCAGGCTTACCCTCTCTCACTGACTCTTATCAGCTGTAAGCCAAAGACCATATGGTTCCACCCCATCCCACAGCCTCACAGCAAAGAGATCAGTGGAGCTTGTGCAAAATGTCACCAAAAGACAAGCCAACAGTAGATTCTACCATCCAGTGCAATGGACATCCCAGTGAAAGTGAATGAGAGAGTAGAGAGAAAAAAGGAAAATGGAAATAAAATAAAAAAAAAACAGAATGGCATAAAACCAGTAAAATTCTTATCCCTGCTATAAAAATGAAACAATGAAATGGAAAACAGTAGAAGCATGAAGATTCAAAACCAACCTTGGATTAACAGCAAAGAGAGATAAAGGGATAAAACAAAAGCTCAGGCTGAGGACACAATACTCATTAGGCCCCTGAAGCATGCGCTGGAAGCACTCCAAGAGATCAGACTGTCTGAAGGTAGGATTACCTACACCTACAGCATTTACCTGACCTTGATAGACCCAGGACAGGATCCTGTGGAATACTTCTGGTTATGTATGTACATCTTTGAAGCACTATTTATCTCCTAAGGCATTATTCCTCTAGCCAGTTTAGTTCCTACACAATCATAGTTTGTTCACCCAATAGTGTGACCTCCGGTTCCATGCAGATAAAGTGTGCTCAAATGCAATTTAAAGGACAATATAAAATAATACCTAGATCATGGGAGCTCTAGGGTCAAGCAAAACACGGGAAAGTAGAAATTGACTGAATTTAAAGCAAGGTGAGTTATTAAATACATCACTTAATCTTACCTAAACACATACCTTAATTTTCCAGCTTTACATCATTTTCACTGTTATATGCCATCAAGTCAAAACTAACAGAGCAGAGAGGACACTCAAGCACACTCCAGAAATACCATACAGTCATGGGATGGAAGGGTTGTTGTCACTTCAAATGAAATAAAATTCCATGTGGTTATGGACATAATATAAAACTTAAACTGCCATATAAATTTATGATGGATAAAGTCCCACTAAAGCTGCTGCCTATTTCCTTAAGTTCTTTGAAGGTGATAATCAAGTGTCAAGACATGTAAGGTTTTGCAACAGCCCATACAGCTTAATGCTGACTTTTAACTTGAAACAGCCTGAGTATTTTAAATAAACACTATCTATTTCTTCTCCTAATTCTCTGAAGGCAACTTTGGTAGGTCTTCTCAAAGCAGCCTAATACAAACCAACAGGAGTTGGTGCCTCACATAATTCATAAGGGACTATTAGTGGCACTAGTTTTAATAACAATATAACTAGCTTTTATATAATAGTTTAGTGAATTGATTACTTCATGATGATGGAGATGGGCCCCTGTCTCAGGCTGAAAGACCTGCCTCCAACTCACAGGAACATGCCTGAACCACCACAGTTATAGACTGTATTGAGTGGCAGAATCCTACACTATTCTGTCATCTCTGTTTTATACAATTCACCCAATCACATCTGGGTCAAGGTGAATGCATGCATTCGAAGGCACAGCTTTCAGGAAGTTCTGAAACAATCCTGTTGTGAAACAATTTCACTGGCACAATTAATGGCATAAATATTAGGTATCATGAGTTCTCCCTAAACATCACTTCCATGATAATTTTTGTGCTTTCCATATTATTAGCTTTTTACTGTTGCAAAGAGCAGAGAAGGTATATAGACCGTAAGATGAGAAAAGTATTAAATAATGTATGCTGTAATTGAAAAGTAAAAGCCAGACAGCATCAAAAGCATTCCAGGCAGTATAATGGTTTTATCTGTTCCTGAAAATGAGTCATTATATTTCAGCAAATGTGTGGTCACCGATCTTAGTCTGCATAAAAATCTGTTATGATTTTATGTGACTCAGTAGTTGATCTGATTAATAAATTAAAAAATATTTCATATTGGGAAACACACTTTTTTGGAAATGAAAGAACACCACTTCTTCCAACATTTTCTGGAGGAGGAGTGAGGAGGAAGTTAAGGAGTTTACAATGTTGAAATATCCTGTCTCTCAGTTAAAACTAAAACTGTAACAACTGTACATATAATAATGCAAATGAAAAATAAAGGTGAAATCAAATGTTTTTATTTTGTCAACCTAAAATATTCTAGCTTAATTGAAGAATACTCTTCTTGATTCTTCCTGTTGGTAAATTTGACATTACCATATTTTGTCCTTTGCTTCAGTAAAGAAAAATGTCAAAATCACAAAATCCTTCACAAAACGGAATTGCTGAACAAGAGATTGTCATGCAACTGTAGCTGCCATGTCTTAAAGTCACATCCTGAACATATAAAATTGTGGTCCTACATGCATTGAGGTTTCTTTGCCATCCTCTAAATAAAAAAAAAAATATAGCTTTGAGAAGTCAAAGCGAGCAACTTCATTCTGAGTGTACTGAACTAATAAATAATCTGCATTGGGAAATCAATCAATATTAGAGAGTCATTAATAAATTGTTCCTATATTGTCTTTCCTCATGGTTAGATTGCACTCTAGATCTACATAAACACACACACACGACATACATATGTCTCCTACCTGTAGGTAAATAAAGATAAATAAATTCCAGTAATTTATTTTTTCAAGGTAACAAAACAACCTTTGAGCTCAAAAATGACAAAAAAGAGTTTGAGCTAACAAGATAACATTGTCTCTTATCAAGGTGAAAAAAACTGGGG
>VZSZ01004059.1:77879-105953 GCA_013398815.1 Ibidorhyncha struthersii
TGTAAGGATGGTGATTCTGTGTCCTGTTATTTTTATGACAAAAGTCTCCAGATTCTTTTTTTTTTTCTAGCTGCAGGCTAAAGAAAGCAGATGTTTTCTTTTCTGACTTTTCAAAGTTACAAATATACTTACACTCTATGAGTCTTTTGTACCAGCAATCAAATAATATCAAACTCAATGGAACTGAGAACACTTCTGAGAATACGATGATTAAATTTATCTGGACATCAATTTGCTACTGATGAAGGGCTATTAGTAAGCAAACAGTCCATTACAACATATATGAAAAAACCTGGTCACTTTACAGAGTTCACTCATAATAGAGAGAAACAGAATTATTACAGTGCAATGGCATCGACCATTTTCTCAACAATGAGCAGCTGTTTTGTACCACTGTTAATATTATCTTTTCATGAGCTGCCAGCAGTGACACTCTAAAAGCAACTGCTTCCACCTCTTCTGTCACCGGCAGTTATAAACACCTTAGAGTAATGTGACAGCTGGCTAGGCTCAGGAAGGCAAATGGAGCACAGCTAATTTTCAGTGGAAATACCAGTACAGAAAAATTATTGAACATACTAGTTTCAATTTGATACTGAAATTTTGGAATAACATGCAGGCATAACATCTGCTTATCTTTAGGAATGAGCAGGAAAGGTTCTCCTCATCCCAAAAAGCCTCTACAACTTCAAAAAAACACAGACATTTCTATGTGCACTGTTACAGGTACAAGACATTTTTGCAATATAACAAAAAACAAAGAGGGAGGTATTTCTCACTGCGCAGCCTGGAGGCCAAATCACTTATACAAGATAAGGAATAGATGAATTATTTCCTAAGTAGTTGCCTAGTGAACAAAATGGAACTGCTTCAACAGATCAGAAAGGGAGTAGATAGTCATCTGATAATTCGGATCACTCACTAGGGAGTATAGGAGCATAGCCAGGCAGGGACTTTATCTGATTCTCCTGCACTCTAGATGACTTATCTCATTTACTGAACATCANACTTTCTTTTTTTTTTAATTATTATTTTTGGCAACCTTGAATTGGAATCCTCTATTGAAAGCTCATATTTGCAGAAAATGCCAGCTCTAATTATCCCACAGCCCTAACTTACCACTGCCAAAATGAAGGCAAGATTGGCATGTCACTTGGGTGTGTTACAACACAAGGTCAGACATTGCTACTGCTGTTACTGGAATTGTCTGTGGTACATAAAAATAGCAGAACAAGAAAAGAAAATCCCTACTAACGGGTAAGGAATATTTAATAGTCTATCAGTGGAATTTTCCTTTCATTGATTACAGTAATCTCCGTAAGGAGTAATAAGTAATCTCTGCCTTCTTCCAAAGAAAATAAAAAGGTGGACAAAATAACATCCAGGCCTAAACAAGTTATATACATGGAACATGCCATTTATAGCAGACTGAAAATATTATTAATTTTAAATATGATTTTCCAAGAAACTGAAGCTTGCTGGCCTTATAGCTACCTAGCATGGTTGCATTTTTCATTATTTTTATATCACTCACAGAATGTAAACTGAATGGAATTGAAAAGAAAAAATCATATCATTAATTCATATTATAAAGCATATCATATTGTATCATGAAGCATCTTCAAGTAAATCCTGGAGTTCCCCCAATCTAGTAGGAGGTGTTGCAACAGACAGATCTGCTGGGAGTTTGCAGTGTCCCCTCCCTCTCTATAAACTTGCTCATGGGATTCCCTCATAATTCTATCTTGAATATAGAGAATCACTGAATTTAAGACATTTTGAAGAAAAAAAGAACTCAGACCGAACAAAATCTACTTGCCCAAGAATTGCAGCAATCTCAAATCCATAGCAGATGCAGGGAACATTTAACATTGGGTTTTGCAGGTGCACAATGGTGCAAGACCAGCAGAGCATCAAAAAGGGCTCGTCTCTAACAGCCTATTCAAGTTCTTAAAGACCGGCCCCCTGATAGGTATACAGATTGCTGTAACCCCATTGATCTTACAGGAATGAACAGGATAAAAGGATATAGACATGTGAATACTGATAGATAAGGATCTGTGATAGCTAATCTTCAGTACAAAGTAAAAGAACATTTTAGAGATCCTTTTTGGCCACTGCTGAGTCTCACAACCTCCTATTGATGGCATACCTAAAAGACATAGAACAAAGTGAATTTGTAACATTTTGATGAAGAATGGTGCTATAGGACCAGGGAAATCACAGACAACAAATGTAAGCATTGGTATATATTAAATATGTCTGGATTGCTATCAACTCTGTCAAGGTTATAAGCCTATCTGCATTACCCTGAGAATGCCAAACCCCAACTGGTTCCCAATTTAAAAAGTGCTGACTGTCTAGGAATTGGCTGAGACAGGACAATATAACCTTGTACCTTATGATGCATTTTTATATGCCAAGGACACCATAGCAAACAAGCATCTATGAAGGCAGGGGAATCTTCAGCTGTCTACTGGTTGTAGAAATCTCAGATTTGGAAGTCGACTTTGACATAACTTATATCTCACTCTTTCAAGGAATCGGGGAAAGATGTGGCAAATCAGGAACCCTGAACAGATGTCATTTGGGGGAAAAAAAAACTTGAAAGTTGTTGATGGCGCACAGTACAGGCAAAATCACCCAAGGTCACAGGAGAGGTGCATAATCACAATGCAATAGAAACTGATTTGAAACTGGATTTCAGTGGAAGCATTTGTAAACAGCAAAAGAAATATTAACTTACAACAGATAGAACAGCAGCCTTTACTGATGCTCGTGAATTTAGCATGACTAAAAGGCAGAGTACATTATTTTTACATGCCAGCAAAGACCACACTATGAATTACAAAGCTGTTATTTAGCATAGAAATACATTATGAAAAACACTATAAAATAAGAGATATGCCATGTCAGGCATTGCTCTGAAGATATGCAGATTTTTACTTTAGCTGTTTGAATATAACACCCATTTTTCCGAGCCATTATGGCTCACTGTTTGTTCTTATACCGATTAGTTATCAGGGCAGCAGATCTGTGCCAACATTATACCACCTTTTATGATTTTTCAATTACCAATAGTTTATCTCATCACACCTTCAACCAAGAGGTAGATTAAGTCACCAAGCTCCTATAAAGACATGCTTTTTTATGCATTATCATAAAACTTCACATTGAGCACTTAAGGATAAAAAGCTTATTAAAATGTGCTTTATTCGTTGGTAGAAATAATATTTTTTCTAAACTAGAAATAGTAAGTAGAAGAGTGAAAGTCTAGTAATGGGCCAAATGGTCTGATGATTTTGATATGTCTCTATCCACTTAAGAGTTATAATTGATTTTGTTCTACCACACCAGAGAAATCTATGATAATTCTTTCAAAGCACATAAAAAAGAATACATAACTGTTTTTTAAGCACAAGTACTTGATTTGCCATGGAAAACATTGTGAAGAGGTAGAATCCTACTTAATTATTCTTTGCCTCCTACTTTAGAAATATTCTGAGAACATCATCTATGGTAACTGAATGTTAGCAGTATTCCTGCAAAGCTCTGGCGCAGTCTGAGATCTGAAACAGGCTATGCCAGGTACATACTTTACACTTAAACACAAGAGCAACTTAAAAAGGAAAGTTCGAAAAGGTTACATTTGTTCTTCTCTTCCACATTTAAAAGAACGTTTCAGCAGACATACCTATTTTTCCTCTTGCAAATGAATGAAATGGGTCAGCAAGGTAAGTCTTAAGGAGACTCCAGGGTTTCCATCAGTAACATGGAAAATTCTCTCATTTTCACTGGTGCAGCCTCACTGAATTCAATTGAGATGAACTGACTGGATCACCAAATTCAAAATATTACAAGGCAAAACTAAACGAGCTTCACCTTTTCCTTCTCACTAGGTCATACACCTTATTTCTTCTGTACACAAGAAGAAATCAGGCATTGGAACTCAGGGCACTGGTGGAGTCCCCATCCCTGGAGTTTAAGAGTTGTGTAGATATAGTGCTCAGGGACATGGTTTAGTGGTGGGCTTGCCAATGTTAGGTTAATGATTGGACTAGATGATCTTACAGGTCTTTTCCAGTCTAGGAGATTCTGTGATTCTTTGATTCTGTAAATTCTCTACGTTATCACTGGCTAGAAGCTTGAGAGTAGCTCCAATAGCCAAGTCTAAGAAAGCCCCTAGGTAGCATATTTTGAAGTGTTTGTTCTCCAGTGCTTAATGGGTGTCTGGGCTTCCTGCCCAATTTTTGGAGAGAGATGGACACTTCAGATGGTGCTGCTAAGAGTCGTAACAGGGAGCGCAGATCTGCTGACAGCTAGTCAATGGGCAACGTCAGGGCTGAGGCATTGCCCTTTCTGTGTGTGTCATGAAACAGTTGCTCCACAAAACCCACACATACCCACGCTCCCTCTCCATTGGTGTGAGTCCTCCTACCATGAGGGCAGAGCCACACACTCCATTAGGTCCTTGGTCCGGCACAAGGAATCACATTGGCTCAGGTAGGGCAGTGTGCCAATGCAAACCTTGTCCCACAGCAACCCTGCCCGAAGCCCTTTGGACCAAGGAGGGAAGGGGTTCCCAGTCTCCTGCTTCCTTTTATCGAGACACTTGTGGATGATATGGTGGACTTTCTTGGCTTTGTTTCCTTTTATAAAATAAAGCACTGCTAGTATAGGCGAAAATTTTTAATGGAGAATAAACTGAACGATTGAAACAACTCTACATTCTGTAGTTTTCATCTGGGATGGCTTGCAAAAATACTCTATTTAACTCAGAAAATATGACAAGTTTAGAAAACTGGTTTTCTCTCTTTTGTTTCCAACTGTAAAAAAAAAGACACTGAAGCATATGTCTTCTTGGTATGCTTATTTGTACTAGTTTAAGTAAAAGCTGTCACTAAAACCTCTCGTGTTTTGCATGGAAGCTATGGAAACAGACCTGAGGGACTTGGAGCTACGAATTCAGTAACAGGCTCTGACCCTCTACAGCCACTGGCTGCGAGCACAGAGCACAGGCTTTCTGTCTTCCCAAGACACTTATACGACACAAAGGAAGCAACAGGGGACTGAAAAGATGTTGGAGGAAAAATGTCTCGGGGCATATTTCCAAGTGTGAAAAAACAGCTGGAGGTCACTTGGGTACATTTGTAGTTCAATTTAAAAATAAACTACAGTTTGATAAGCTTTATCTTTGTAGAACATCAGAAATGTGAAAATGCTAAAAAATATTTAACAGATTTATATCTCTGTATTCCTAAATCAGATTTTCAAGTATAAATGATCCCGTGAAAAGAACAATGTCAGGCCCCAGTATAGTATCTACTGACCCTGCTAACCAACTGGAATACTGCACACACAAAATGCTACATACATGCAAACAGAGATGGGAAACGGTGCAAATACTACACTCGCAACACTTTATTCCCAAGTACAGTGATCACAACATTCCAGCTCAGCTGCTGCCTACCCACGGGATCTGCATGTGTCTGACCTTACTGAAGTCCTCTTGGTAGCTAGAAACCTGCTCCTACACCTGTCCCAAACTGCCCTAAGCAGCCCAGATGACCAAAGATTCATGGACATCCAAGACTTAAAACAAAGCAATTGAACTGGCTTGATGACCAGCAAGAATATTGCTTTATAATTTACTAACGAACTAATTCAATTATTACATGATAATAATAATATTACTGCAAACCTGGAGATGCCAGTCAAAACTGAAGACCCAAAATACAAACACAGATTAAAAGACAGTGGCTGTTATAGAAAACGGAGAAAAAACTAAGCTAAGTCTAATTGAAGGCTAGTAAGTCTTCAAGAAGTCTTGAGAGAAAATATCAGACATTCTGATTTCCAGTATAAGTTCCCTCAGTGTCCTAAACTGCCTAAACTGTCCAGAAATAGTTATGATATCCANAATATACTTTATCTCTTGGGAATTCAGAGAGAGAGTGTCTTGTGACGTGCCACCAGTCTTGTGCCTTTTTCATAGACTGATTCTGCTGAGTATTTGTAATAACAAGAACACAGTCAGGGAAGGAATTAATGAAGTTCTCAGCTTCCAGACATAAACTGGACGTCAGGGTAATGGACGTGATTCAAGCAGGTCTGTGTTACCACCAGCCACATCACTTGTATAATTTTTACTTAAACTAAAAGATGGTAGTCAAGGAAAATATCACACATCAGCTTTTTTGATACTGGTTTTCCAGACTGCAGCAGCTAAAAGAAGCACCAGTTACAGAGGGAAAAAAAAAAAAAAGTCATTTACAGGCATGAGATTGCTTGCCCCTTCTCTTGTCAGATTATCGTTTTTCCCCCTCCTTTCTTCTTCCGTTGGTTTACAACACATAAGGATTAATATAGCATTACAATTTTTGAGTATATTTAGCACTGGAACATAGAGCTAGAGGTGCATTGCTGCTGCAAAAAGCTTACTGTCAGAAGATAAAAAAGAAGAACTAAAGGAAAATGAGAGTCCTCAAACACATATAATAATCCTGAAATTAAAGCTTTACATATCTCAAACTATACCTTTTTCATGACTTAGCAAAAAGTTGTAGTTTTTTATTGATGGGGAATTATTTTGCACTGCCCAAAAGACAAACCAGAATGGGGGTAAATTTTCTAATTCTGTATGAGATAATCACTACTTTTAACAACCATCATGATATTCTTCAAATCAGAGAAAAACTTTTAGAGAAAGTGAAATCAAATCCATAGTACCATGGTCATGACTCATGTGGGACTGTAAGTTTCAAAACTGTTTAACTGACGGGAAGAACAAAATTCAGTACTCGGGTAACTAACAAAGAATTAAAAATTTTAATTTTATATGCTGCCTTTTGCATTTCATTGCTGAGTTCATAAACCAAATATTTAACTATCTTTCCTTCATTGTCTGTTCAAAAATATGAGAAAGAAACTGATTCACTAGATGAAGCATCTTAAAATAGCTGAGAGGTCAAATACAAAGACATTTAGGTATCTCTGTAACAAATAATTCCCCAAATTTATGCTACTGTACTGTCACAACAGTTCTCAATTCTTAGCTCTAACTAGGTTGTTCGACACAGACACAGTTTTAAAATTACCATGTAGCTGAACAGTTCATGTCTTCATCTGGTATTCAGATCATGTGCACTTTACACAAACGATCCACAAAGGGGAGAGAGAGTTTCCCAAAGGCAAGATCCGAAGTTGTCAAAATTACTTTCTCACCCTGAAGAGCACTAGTAATTGGCTGAAGCAGACAGCATGGGAATTGCTGTGTCACAGGAAAGCATCCAGTATAGCTGCTGTCAAATGCTACCAATTCTAACTACCCTGCTGAGGCAAGAAAAAAAAAAATGCTTCTACCTCAAATATAAACTTACTTAACTGTTCAACAAGAGTTGAACTAGTGAGTCAATCAATTATGTTAACAAACAAAAAAATAGTGTATGTAGAAATCTTGGTGTTGATTAATTTTATTTTCACTAGCTTCCATAGGAAAACCAATAGGAAGGTTAAACAAAAAGAAAGCAAGCATGTAAGGTTCTACCAGAATTGGTTTTATAATTATTTTGAAAATAAGCTATCTCTTCATGGATTTACTTTGATTAAAATTTACAGTGTTGATGAATTCTATTCATGCAAAGTATTTTGACACCTTCATAGTAACCTGCTGGTTACTATGCCAATTAAGAGCCCAAATAAACAGACTGGTTTTTTAAAACTATTTTTAAAGGATCAATAAACATACATATTTGCAATATGCAAACATTAACAGAAAAATAAAAATCCACATACGGTTATGCAGTGCATTAAGTTACTAAAACTGTCACATAATAAAAAGGACAAAGAGAAAACCACATTTATGGTATAGGTTGGTTTTGCCATAGACAAAATAAATAAGTGATGGGTAAAAGAGTGTTTATGTGATTGACGCTGAAGGAAAACCAGTGTTTCACTTAGTTCATCAGGAAGTCTGCAAGAACACGTAAGTTATTTGTTTGGGTTCAATATCTTAAAACTCCTTGGTGATCAAAATAATGCAGCAGTTCTAGAAGTTACCCCTTGCCTGTTGAAATTACATTTCAATTGGTTGGTTTTTTTCCATTTCTTTGTTAAAACATAGCTGACATCAATTTTCCACAGCTGGAAGACAATTCTCATGTGGGACACCCAGTGATTTTTGAGACAAATGAAGACATAATTCATGTCTTCGGTTGAGGAAAGAATTGATCAGCATGAAGAGAACTACTACACCTTTTCCAGTAATATGCTTTGGAAATCCCACAGGAAGGTACTCCTAAAAACCAGATTCATTTTAAATTACACACAGCAATATTCTCTCTCCAGGTTCAGGTTTTGGCCATAAATCTTGTATTCCTCATTCTTAAAAGTATGAACAGAAGCATCAACTCAGCAGGAAAACATAAAAAATTGTTTGTCATGACCCTTTCAATATTTTCAGTCACTTAAGGTAAACTGACTATATGATGCATGGAGAATTAATATCTGGAGAAACAAAAATTATAGCTAGGACCATTTTCTTTGGTTTCTATTCAGAGGTATGGAGATGCTGTTAGGAACCTTCACATTTGGAGATATATTCACATAAGTATGTACATGCATGTTGGTTTGAATTACCTTTTTTTTTTTTTGACACATCTGGCAGCCCAGTTTTACAAGGCACATGGCTGTGGCAAAGATTACAGAACTTATATCACAATTCATATAATAATTCAGCTGCTTTCAGCTCTTTGCAGCTGTTTTCTCCCATACATATACAGGGCAAATATCCACATGCTATACAGGGCTCTAGTGTCAAAGCTCCTCACCTAGGAGCGCCCAGTTGGATGCAAAGCAGGATCTCCAATGTTGCATACCATCTTGTCACACAAAACCAAGGTTGAAATGACGCTGAACACACTGCATGGGAGCAGCTCGTGCCAGATCATTAACAAGTTGCACCACATTTACTGGAAAGAAAGCCAGTGCAACTACACTGCACAGTACCAAGGTAAGCAGATGCGTAGTTAAGCTTGATGCTTAGTTCTGAAAGCAGAGATACTGGAAAAAAAGAGCTGTTTTAAGATAACAATAGTAACAAAGATGAAAACACTATGAGCCTAGACACATGGAAAGGCTATGGCAAACCATATGTCTGGGTTAAGAAAGATAAAAATGGTGAGAAAGAGAGCATGTTCCCAGTGCCGTATGGTGAGGAGAGCCCAACAGTTCAATCGCAGCCTTCATTTCTGCTTGGAAGCAAGGACCTCCGCTCTGACAACCTCTGAATTAGGTTATTTTCCTGTTCTTTTCAGGTCACAGCTATATTTAAATCATACATTACGCTAGTGGGATAACGTCATGGTTATTTGGAATAAACTCCATAAGACTGAGGTTAGAAATAACTCCTTAAATATAACTTGCAGCTGGAAAAGCTATTTCCACACTGGCATCTCTGTTCCTCAGCCCTCTCTAAATAGGTTTATACAATTGCATCTTACTCCCTAAGTGGTTAATTCAGACCATTTTGTCCTTATAAAGCAGAACCTTGTTCCTAATTAACTATTAAACCACTACTCCATTGTCTTCAATGGGAGGCATAGAACAGAAACCTACTTAAACAAGTAGTGTCCCAGGTATTTTATTGTATTAGAAGGCAGTCAAATTTTATCAAAATCAGAACATGATCCTCAACTCATTGACATGCGGTGAATTCTGTATTTTTACAGTCCTGGTCTTATTCAATAAAATGCCCAGATGAGCTAAGAAAGATGACAGACTGGGAGGATAAACAAAGGCAGCAGCGCACGGATGTCCTGCACACAGGACAGCCCAGCACAAGCTCTCCAGATATGTCCCTTTTCTACTTCTCAGACCTTTCTGCAATAACTGAGGAAATGCTCTCCCACAAAAAAAAAAACACAAAATTAACCAGCATACTGTTGTCCACATAAAAGAACAAGAGAATACAGTGTTCTTGTTATTTAAAAAGCTGTTCACAGCAACTGACAACTCTCCCCCCCCAAAAAAAAGGTTGATATAATTCTGTCTACTTGAAATCTAATGAATTGTCTTTCCACCATTTAATACACGATTACTTAATTTAAAAATGAAATGCTTCTTGTAGACAAATGTTAGGAAAATGTTAAAATTGTTCATACCCTGCTCCTATTCATACAAATTTCTGATTAATTTTTCTTCTATAACTTGTTCCTCAGCTTTCAATTAGTAACGATGCCCTGTCAGGACATCTTGTTGCCTTCTTTAATGAACAAATAAATAAATAATGTATTGGATTACAAGTCTCACAACTCAACTGATAACTGGGCATATTTTACCATATAGACTCACAACCCAGATTCAAATTTGTCTTCTAAAAATTTATTTTAAAAGTAGGTCCATTTAAGACAGCATAAAATGGCCAAAATGTATCCCTAGCAATCTCTAAAGACTTGCTCTAGCAGCCACGTAAAGAGAGTACCAAGACAAATTAAAATCTGTGTGCAAATAAAAGGTATTTATTTAACTGGCTTCTTTACATGCAAAGATCTTTTGGTGTTATGCAAACAAACATGTAGGGGAAGGATCTTCCAAGGCATTAGTGACAATCTCAGAATATCTTTGTTAAATTATTGTTGCTGAGTAATTCAGAAGTGTAAACAGTCATTCTGAACTGGTCACTATTAACACAAAGCTGAAAATGCAGAGACACCTGAATGGACTGTGCTTAGCCTGCAAAGAACAAACCCTAAAATTGTCATCCTTGCTAAAATACATTGGGAAAAAATGAAAAATCCATTTTATAGGTTCCCCTTCTGTCTCATCACCGCAAGGAACCAAACGCAGCTTGCAACATGCGCGCTCACTGCAATATTGCAGTGTCTGAACAGTGAACCATGATCCAGACCAGGGGCTGCTCAAACGGCTCTTTGGCTGTCATCACCTTCTCTGACAGCTCTTCAGCTCCAGGGAGGGAGCGGGATGACATGGTGGGCGGCCAGCACCTCTGTCTCACAAGAGGACTAAACATCCCCAACCTCCCCCCTCATCTGACATGGGGTGTATTCATCAGGCCATTACCCTGTGAAAGCAAAGTGGGCTTTCTGCTTGTGTTAAAAGATTAGGATGGAAGAGGCTTTTTTCCAAATCTGCAGCCAGGAGTAATGCGTGCAAGCTCTAGCAAGTGCTAAACAAGGAACTATCTCCAGAATGGCTTAAAAAATAACTAACAACAAATTAGACTTTAGAAAATTCTTCTAAAAGACCCATGTTACACTTCCGTGTCAAGGACAGGCTGATGCAGTTCTGACCATTTTCAAAACTGATCGATTAGCATCACCTAGAAATGCCACTGCAGGGGCATTCTTGGATCTACAGCCAAGACTCCCAGTAACAGGCACATTGCCACAGAAGCAGAAAAAACTCATATAAAGAAGAAAATATTATCTTCCAACATTCGAGTTCGGGGAAACTTATCTCAGGCTATGTTCCACATGGTTCATCTCCCAGGGTTCATCATCGCCTCACAGTTACCCTCTTGGCATACATACACAAGAAAGGCAGCTCAGTTTGCACAGTCTTAAAAAGGGGGTAAAAAGATGAAATGAGAAACTTTACGCTCATAACGCTTCCTATTTACTCTGTAGGGAGATGGATTATTCTTTCCATGAGAGATTATGCATAGAGCATAAAGTAGGAAATTAAAAACTAGAATACTCTATGTCTTGCATGCATTTCAGTAATTGCCTGCTCTACAAATGTACTGCTCTTTTTGGCAGTTAGTATTCTATTATTAGGAGACCATGGATGATAATGCCTTCTAATTGTCTTTATCGGTTATGTGTATTTTCCTACTGTTGTACAGAATTTAAGAGAGTGAAAAATAAAAACTTGAGAGTATGCTCCATCGTCTACACCAGTGATATTTCATGCACGTATGCTTTAGCTGCAATGATACATACTTTTCTCTAATAAATAATTTTCATTGAAATAAAAGAAAAAGCACTGTCACAACTGAGCACAATTTACCCATCTAATGTTAAAATATGGATAGTTCCATGTAAACAAAAAGTTTTACATGAAATGAGATCCATGACCATTTCCCATTTGGAACTCTACCAATTTAGTAAAGATTGTATCAGGTGCTCTGTCTAGCAAAACGCAGACAATAAGCTTGTAAATTACATAACAGAGAAAAAGAATTGTTTAACAGCACTGCGGCTTGCATATCTATATATTATGAGATTGCTTTTTGCTCTTACGAAAAAGTTTCACATGTTCTTTCACGTTATATAATGCTTTCTTTTGGAATTTAGATAGTATTTATATATCTTTTCTATCATCTCAGTTCTAGTCATATAAGCAAATTATATTTAGTAAACTAGAACTACACTATCAAGACACAGTATCAACAGCCTCAACAGTATCAAAGAAACTGCCTTTACAGTCTCTAATTTTAAGTGGATAAAGGAAAAGGCTAGTAGCAAGGTTGTGTCTCTATAGGTTCAGAGTCTGCAGATAAAATACCTTGCTCTCAACTGCTGTCATAGAGACAGACTATCCATTAGCCAACATCCCCATTGAATTAGAGGAATACCAGCACTGCAAATCCTACCCAGTAACAAACTGACAGCCAGTGCAACTCCCAGGTGCAAAGGGAATGTGTTCCCTCTGGGGAACTGGGCTGAGCAACCCTCAGCTCTGATGAAGCTAGAGAGCTCATCTTCTCCCATAGCTATGTTGACTGAGGTGCACTCTTAGATTGTATAATTCAAACTGCAAGCAAACAGCATGGGTTTTTTTCCCTATAGATTACACATGAGGTGGAGCTGGTCAGCACACATCAAGCACACATGACAACAGCTTCATCTGGTAGGGAAGACTGCAGAACAAGAAAGAAGCCCCAGTAAACCTCGCAGGTGTCTGAGATCCAGCCCAGCACAAAATGGGAGTCAGCTGTGTAAGACGTACATTACTTTGTCTTGTTAGGGAACACTTCTTAGGGGGGAAAAAAAAGATTAAAAAAAGTGCCCAACAGCTCAGGTCTCATCGATCCACACACAGCCTGCCTCCAGCCATAGACTTTATGTGGGAGGACACAAATTCACTAATTTATACATAAGACACATTTTCCAAGCACGACTTTCCAAAAGAACAGTAAACTTGCTTTTCTGTTTTGTTCCTGCAGGAATTGTCAGGGAATAGGCATTTTCTCCTACTTCAATCGTCTTGGTGGTAGGAAGGCTGAAGACACATACAGAGGCTTTTTTGCCAAATTCACAGACTTTGTGCCAATAAGGGAAGGTGGGTCTCTCCTACGTCTTCTTTCCCCCGGAGTTATTTAATAAATTTCCTCCCCTTACTCCCTATGAGCTAGACAACTCATATTTGCTTGATGCATCTGTAAGAGGCAATAATAAAGTGTGTCCCACTTTAAGCTAATTTACTTTAAAAAAGCCACTCAACCTGTACTGGTATGCTTATTTGCAGTACTTCACTAACTGACAACTTTATAGGGCCTAGAAAATATATTTTAAATTATCTCCTTGGAGGACAGGAATTAAAACTGAATAAAAAGGAAGAAAAAAATATTATGACACCTCCTGTTTTCTTGGGACCATTAATTAAAAGGTAAGTTAAACTGTATAATACCATCATTGACAGGAAAACTCCACATCTTGTAGACACAGTCCTGTTAAAATAAAATAAAATTAATAATCCAATCAAAAAAGATACGTTTTCATCCAACACAACCAAGTAACCACCTAACTCATCATCTCTCCCTTCCCACACAATTCCCTAGTCAGTGATCAAAAGGAGCAACAAAAAATCTTGACTTCTCAGATGGCTGTAGGGGAAAGAATAAGTGGTTTGATTTTCTATGGGAGACAGAAGTCCCTACCTACACAAAATACCTACCACAGAAACAGCAGGCTACTGAAGTAACAGTTGTCTTCTGTTGTCTGGATAACACAAGTGTTCTTTTACAATATTTTTATTTAGGCAACAATAATGACTCAACATCATGCACATATAACATGCATTTTTGTGCTGTTGGCAATAAGCAGAACAACAAGGAGAGGACACCTAGTGGTGATCTGTGATTATTAGGGTTGGTAGCGTGGAAGTAACAGCTGAAGCTGTTAATGCAGGACCTGATTTGGCAAAGCTCTTACACACTTAATTTTTAAGCACTTTAGTAAGACTTAGCATTCAAACAAGCTTGTATTTATGAGCTTTTCTGGATCAGCATTACTGTGATTATTAGAAATAAATCAGTAAAAATTAGAATAAGACACATCTGTGTGATATGCTCAGAAATATGCTTCATTACACCTGAGCTTTAGCAAACACCTAGAATGGATATCAACATTTATGCAGGTTCATGAACGTTGAAAAGATCTGGCAAATTGAAAACAAGATTTCAGTACAAGTCAAACCAAAACAAGACATGCCTGCAATTTACAATTATCACATATTTTACTCAATGATTTTTTCCAAAACATAACCTTTATTGCACATCTTGCAATAAGCATTCAGTCACTTTAAAACTGGTTTTAATTCTACGTAATCAGACATCTCAGAATGATAAAGACCTAGAGTACAGTTTTAGAAGTGCCACTTCTATTTACTGATACATCTATTAGGTCTTGTCCTGTGATTAGAATAGCTGTAAGCAAAGGTATTAAACTCTGTTTTTTAAGCAGCTTTTGAAAAATATAAAATTTAAATTTATATCATAAACAAATGTAAAGTGGTGTATCATTTGACATGTAATAAAGTATTGCTGATGGTTAATATCTTTTATTTTTAATTGTTCTGCTATCTATGACCTCTTCTCCCTAGTGACAAGTGATAGGACAAGAGGAAATGGGTTCAAGTTAAGCCAGGGGAGGTTTAGGATGGATATTAGGAAAAATTTTTTCACTGAAAGGGTAATCCAGCATTGGAATAGGCTGCCCAGGGAGGTGGTGCATTCGCCATCCCTGGAGGCGTTTAAAAGAAGGGTAGACGTGGTACTTGGGGTTATGGTTTAGAAGTGGTTTTGTTAGGTTAGGTTAATGGTTGGACTCGATGATCTTAAAGGTCCCTTCCAACCTTAACGATTCTATGATTTAACTAAGAATAACTTACTAGTTGCATGCAAACCCATGTAAAACGTTCAGGGGTCAGCAGCTTAAGCAATCTCATAAAATAAGTTAAAGCAAATAAGAAATAGGTCCAGTTCATTAGTTTTAGAAATCTATGCTAAAAAAAAAAAACAAAAAAAAACCCTGAAACAAACCCACTGTCAGAAATTACTGCAAAAGTACAATTTCTGCAATCACCAATTTAAATAACTGTTTTTTTTCTTGCATGTTATAGTATATAATTTTGTTTAAGTAAGGATATGATCTATTTGTCAACATCTGAGTTCTAAAGGACTGGAATATCAGATATTGTAGCCAAAAAGCAATTTCAGGACAGTGTGAATTTGAAAATTCAGTAAATTAATCCCTGCCAGCATATCTCCTGTCCCTTTGTTAAAGTGTTTCTTCCCATTTCCACTGAGTCATTCACTTAGATAAGCTAGTAACATCAGACTAATATGAATATATCAATCAGATTTCAGATATATTGCCCCACAGGCTATAGCTCTGTTCCCTCATAACAGTTAAGGAGAAAGCTTCTGCAATGCATACATTATTTACCTCAATATTATTCTATGTGTCTGTTAGCAGCTTGATCTTCTTTTCATTTATTTAAATGATATGGAAATAAGTGAAGAAGAGGCACTGTGTTTCACCAGTATCATGCAAAAATTTTAAATTTTTGCCTACTTATCTTAAAGTTTAGGATACTGACCAACTAAAGTCAAGGTATGTGATACTGAAAAAAAAAAAGATCAATTTCAATCTGCCTTTTCTGTTGGAGGACATATATATAACTCAGTGGGATTAACAGCCGCCTTATACAACCTGGTTTGTGCATCAATCAGTTTTCCATGAAGTATCCTCTTGGCAGGTTATGAAGAATGAGTTTTCTGAATGTCCTCTTAATATTTTTGACATTTTGACATTTGAGCTCATTACTTTGGATCCAAATATATAGTATTTCACATTTATCTGCACCACAGTTAAAACCAACATGTCAGCCCATATGCAAAAACTATTAAATCCTTTTAACCACACACAAACAGGCTCCAGTCCTGTGCCATAAAAATTAGTGAACAGTTGCTCCCTGTTGTGAATGTGCAAACACACATAATACAGGAAAGATTAACATCAGCAGCAAAGGTGTCACTGACTACCCCTACGGGATCATCATTATTGCTTCCTAATTCAGCACGGTTCATCCCTACCCAGTTCTTTTGTTTTAAGACATTACAGAACAGGCACACAAACTACATCCAAAGTAATAATCAGCCACTGAGATAACGAAAGTCATATAGGAAAATCCATGACCGCCTTCATTTCTGGTATCTGTAAAAAGCTAAACAAAAAAAAAAAGAACTTTTTTTTCTTGCGTACATTTAATTTGGGGATTTATCAGAACTTGATTCAGTCTACATATTTATCACTGTTCCCACTATTCTCACAGTCATGAGAAATGACAAAATGCTTTTTTAAAAGCAGCCAAAGATCTTCTTGCTGCTTTATTGCAGGCTCAACCTCCCCTCCCCCAAAAAACACCTTCAGACTCTCTTTCACCTGCCTGAGAACATCCAGGGAGCACTATAATATTTTGTCATACACAAAAGATAGACGCCACTTATTTTTCAATACTTGTCAAATGAAGTATCTTACAAGAAATATTTCACAAGTTTTACTAGTGGAATCAAAGGTGAGGCTGCAATCAAGCAGTCATTAGCTAATGATTAAATGGACCAAACACCAACTATGGCTGGTTTGGACCACATCCTCTGGTCACTTCTAGTCCTACTTAGTGGCCAATTCAACTATTTTTCATTTAGAACACCAGATTTATCTTNAATGTCATTGAACACATTTGAGAAGGTTGTCTCTCTGTAAAGAACAGATGAGAGAAAAGCACAGCTTTATGCTAGAACTGCAAAATATGCTTAATCATTCGCCTTAGTTAAATTCAATACAAAACTGCAGTGCTCTATTTCTGTGTCAAAAACATAGTTACACTACATTAAATGGAGGCAAAAAGAAGTAGAATGTACAAAATATAATAACAAAATAATGACATTTCAGGAGCTTTTTGAGAAACAACTATAAATCTATTAGACTTTTATACTTAGGATCATCCAGCATCATGCCATTTTTAAATATAATCTGACTTTGTGACATGGCATTTAGTTTTCTGTTAAACCGGAAAGTGAATATAATACTGGAGATAACCAGCATAAAAAGCACTAGAAATGGTACCAAATCATCCTTCAATATTCATTTCATTTAATAAATTAATAATTTAATTAAATAAATCTTTGTCTTTATCAAAGTAGGTAAATAAATTTATGCAAATCTATTTTCATAGTGTTTTCATGAAAATGCTTTACAAAATAATTTTCATTACACTTGCTGCAAGAAAGGTTTAGAAAACAGCAGTTATTTTTCCCATGTTTTTAGCACTCCCTTTTAAAATATATTATGATATTTAGAACTACAGAAATGGGGACAGGCAAGAAATAAAATGACTGAATCATGGTGGTATGTGCCAAAGCATCAAAAATTTCCTAGCCATGAGGATGCCAAATTAGGGAATGCCATAATTTCCTGGAAATGTCACCATGCCAAATTAGCAGGCAGCATAAGGTCACATCTGGAAATAGGGCAGCTGACAGTTCAGAAGGCAATGACTCAAAATTTGAACTACACATTTTTTTATAAAGAAGGTCAATATTTGATATATTCAGCCTACATACAGCCTTTAAACAATGAGCATTCTAGGAAATCTACCCAATTATAAATGGTTTAAATTTCTCCTGAAATAGAAAAGTATGAACGTGTATTTTACATTCTCTGTGATTACAAGAGTATTAACTTCATAAGTTTAAAGGCTAGTCACCAAACTCAAATGTAGCTTCAGGTGGTTGCTAAAATTTCTAATATTCTCGATAGCCCATCCACACTTATTGTGTTGATCTTCCCAAACATATTTTTGGTCTCTTTTAGCAGAGAGAAGATGGTTGTTCTGTGCTTTTTTTTTTTTCTGAAAGGCTTTTCTACTAGCACCTGCATGTAATTACACTAATCAGTAAGTAAAAACTCTGTATTCCATTCTGGTTCTGGTGTAGCTCTTCAGAGATACCTGACTAGTAGGAATAAGATCTTAACGAAAGATGTTATAATGGTATAAACCTTACCTCTTCCCACTGGTGTATGTATCTAATCAGTCTTGAAAGGCGTAATAAACGTAACAGGCTGAGGATTTTTGTAAATCTCACAATACGAAGTGCTCTTGCTGTCTTGTAAACTTCTGAATCCATTCCTTTTTCTACAATGAGAAAGATATAATCCACTGGTATTGATGAGATGAAGTCAACCACAAACCAGCTTTTTAAGTAATTCATCTTAATGATTTTAGGGTCCAGTATTATTTCAGAGCTGTCTTCATTTACAGTCCCAGTTCTAAAATTCATGATCAAGTCCAATAGAAAAACAGTGTCTGATGCCACATTGAAAATAATCCATGGTGTTGTTGTTTGTTCTGTGAAGAATGTGATTCCAACTGGTATAATGACAAGGTTTCCAACCATCATTATCAGCATGATTAAGTCCCAGTAAAACCTTAAAAAAAGGAAGAAACAGAATGGTTGATGAACTGTGGTAAAACACACTTAGAAAAAGGGTCTCAATCATGCTGCCAGCTTCACCTCAAGATGCTTAAATATTTTATTAATGCTAAGAAAACTATTATTGTTTTAACCCATTCAATATATTCAGAGTCAGTAGAGAAGACAAAGTAATTAATACATTCCATTATGCACCTTCCTTCTCAAGAATACACATCTAGGATAAAGACAGTACTATGGCTTATCATTCCATGGTATATCTGAAAGTTGTGTGAGGGTAGTACTCAGTAGACTTCTCCAGACTCCTGTCAAAACTTATTAGTGGGTTTATATAACTAAAACTGATGTCTGGTGCCAATCAGAAGTGCTTCAGCAATGCAATATTTTTTTAAGGCTTCTATCCAAATGAAAACCCAAATATCTAACAGACAACATATTAAATGTAAGTACCTCTTTGCAAATGTACTCATACCATTACAGTGCTGAAATAAAATTACAGGAAGATAAAAAAAGCACTAAAACAAAAAATAGAAACAAAAATTAGATAACATCAAAACCTTCATCCACTTTTACAACCTGAATTGAACTTTCATGCATTTTCACAAACTCATAGTCTATCTTCTTTCAGAGCTAGCTAAGAAGCTGCAGCTTGCATAGTATAAAATGTGTACTGCATTTCACCATTTTGATCCAGAAGCATGTAAAGGCTCCCTCTAATACTATTAGAATGCTGCTAACAGTGCTTGATGCAGATGGCAGAGAGCCAGACTCATAACTTTAATATCTATTATAGAAATGGTGAGTAAACCCACCCGTTACACAGAATACACATCTATACTGACGGAAGATTTCCAGAGGATGCTACTATATACTCAACAGATTTTTCAAAATCATCATAACTCCTAAATGGTAAATTGTCAAAGAAAGTTATTCTTGTTCAATAAAAGAACTGAAACTGACCTTGAGAAAGCCTGCACCGAACACATGACCTCTTGTTCTGCTTAAGAACACAATCTATTCAACTAAAGGTGATTTGGAGAGGCACGGAAACCAGTCAACAACAGTTCCCCATGGACTTATTAGACTTTCTAAAAGACTAGAGGCAAAAATGTCTCTGTAACTAACTATCTCCCTGGTCCAGCATTCCGTCGCTGTGGGGGCCCGCGTGGTGGACAGGTGATAGACACGCCACCAGCACACCACTCCAGCACTGACTTCCAGGCCACTTCCATCATACTAGCACCAGCCTCCTGGCACGCAACAAACACCGTCATCTTGGTAAAGCTTCACGGCAATCAACAATAATAACAGCTTTACTGGCCATAAAACATTTCAGAACCACAAGTTTAGTTTTTGCTAGACTTGCACAGACCATATGGATTACATTAGATTTCAGAGACTGCTTCTTGTATTCGCCACATGATCCAGGTTTATAAATCCCCTTCGTTTCATGTTTATCTGTGAAAATACTTCTTTTTACAAATTGCTGATCTGAGAATACAAATAATTAACTGTAACTGCGAAATACACTAAAGGAAGAGTAGCATAGAATTGAGAGTGGCATAAGAATTCCCAGTTTTAAAATTCCTTATTCCAAGATAAATTTACAGAGATTAAGCTTGACTATCATTGACTATCATTTGAGAGAGTAGCTGGCAAAGTACATTTAACTGGTACTCAGAAATTGCATGAAATAGACTTTACAAGTAATTCCTTGTGTACCACAATGTGATTTATGTCTTACACATTTTCAGTCTTACAATAAATGTGACTAAGTGCTATAAATAGTTTTATCCAGGCTGTATGCATTTTTGCTTAGCATGTGATGGTATTCACCATATCTGTACCATATCTGACAAAAACTTCATAACTTCTCTTATCTTCTTAAATTCATGTAATAGGCTTCTTGCTGTGCTAGATTCCTTTTCAATAATCTAGAATGACCATAAAGAAGGAACCACTAAATTCATATCTCACTGCTGCTATTATCTACAGGTACAGTTACCAAAAACACTTTTACAACGCTATCGACCAAAATATTTCACAAAACTCTTCTAGGGGAGTAAATGTCTCCAAGGAATGCTGAAAATGGGTAGTAAACAACTAGGAAATGATCACAAGAGGCATACTTGTATCTGTGGCTCACTCCTAAGCAAAGCATTGCTTCATTTCAGATTGACCTTTACAATTCACCAGCAATGGGAGCAGTTATGCAACGAAGGCTAACCAAAGCCACACAACAACGAGACACCCAGCCATCATAAAATATAATACACAACCAGGTGTTTTTATCCTACAGTAATCCACAGCTTACAGGATCGTTACGTACTGTGATCATCCAAAACATGCCAGAGTTCCTGATGTTGAATGTCAGCAGAAGTGGTAGCGTTAGGGTTTCAGTAATAAAGTAAGATTGAATGCTAAGGACTACGAGATTGTACCAGTTTTGTAGTTTGATTTTAATCCAAAATATAGTATAAGATGATTAGTTAGTGAGAAAAACTCATATTCTATTATGATTTATGAATCAGACATTATCTTTTAGCAGACTGCTTCCAAATTCCATTCTGTTGGCCATGTTACACGATATTTTTCTTTCAGGTGAGAAAAACTAGATGCAACTCCCTGTATTGCCCTTCTGTGACCTGTGCAGAGAAAGTAATACAATGCGTTCCTTGCCTACCAGTTCAGAACATCCTACTATTCATGTAATCAAGAGCGAGCTGAAAAGCTTCACGAGACAGTGCAGGGAGCTGCTACTGAGACACCGAGGTAGCCCTTTGTTTCAAACTATTTTTAGCATTATTTATTTATTTATTTTTGCTACTCCCCCTCCCCCATTGAGGATTGTTATAAATTTAAAACTTACAATCTTCAGAGTTCCAGATTTGTATAAGGCATTATAAAATGTTGACAAAAAGCAAGGAAGAGAGAGGCCTATGACACAAAATTTTCGACAGTAAGCTAAGTAAATAAAAGCTTGGGGGTAATGAGATCTTTCAGAGCTCGTAATTAGAAGCAAGAACTGACCTTAGCCCCATAGCAAACAGCTATAGAGCTTACTACTCCTCTGAAGCTAACTTAGTACAGCTACTGCTTGTCGCCATTAACTGAAGGTACACAGGTCAGCACCACACCGCGCTGAACTATTCCTGAAACTTCTTAAATGCTTCTAAATGACTCGGAGGTTTAATATCTCGAGGTGAAAAAATGACTTCAAGTATTAAAAAAGTATTAAAAAACAGTTTTAGGATATACTTTTTATAAATTTTAGATTATTTTATACAGAAATAAAAAAAAATCATGCTAATTATTACTTTGGTATTCTCAAATAAAACTAGTAGGATTCAGTCATCTTTTTCAGTTATCTTTTCACTCATAATTTATCTACTATACTTTCAAAACTTACAGTAATAACACGGTGGCTTTTACAGCTCTGGAACATGGTGCTGAAGCTTTGGTGGTTTATTTATTGCCACAGGATAACTTGGATAGGATGAACAGTCTGTTCAAAATGAGTACCTACCCAAGCAGCAATAAAAAAACACTTAGTAGTAATTAATCAATGTTTGTGCTAAGCTTTATAATGTAAGGCACTATGAATTCTAACAGGCATTTTATTTTCCACTTTATATATCCAACCCAAAGAAAAGTGAGACTTAGAGGAGGAACTTTCAGCTCTAAGTTAACTTGCTGCATAATTTGCTGTATAGACATCTGTGTAAAAAGTCATTCAGATTTGCTTTCTTTACTATTTCCCCAGAGCAACCAAGATTGACCCAGCAGAAGTTGTTGTGCTCTTACAAACCACACAGCAGATTGAACTGTATCTCTAAGGCACTGGGTGCCGTAACTTAAAGCAACAGAGCATTCAGGGATTTGCTTAATATTGTTTTCAGAAAGATCATAAAAGTCTGATTATTTAATCAAAAAAAGCAAAATGTATCAGTAAAAATTCATGAAATTCAGTCACAAATACTCATCACCCATGTTATAAAGTGTAAGGTCTTTGAAAAAGATATTCATTCAAATCACTTGTAAAATATCTTTCAAACCAAACCTGATGCATCTGAGACATGATTTCACTCTACACATTCAGAGGATCAAGAACTATATAAAATTTTCACAAAGCTCCTCTTTAGTTAAATATTTTGATTGACTAGCAGATGCTCAGTGAAATGAACACTGACTTTTTTTATCTCACCTTCAAACACAGCTTTATTTCTTTTGCTTTCATGGATCATCAGTTCACCTAACAGAGAAATCAATGTGCTATACAAAACAAAACAATCTTAGTAAAAATAACAGTAATTTAAAACTTTATTACAATGTACTGTAACAAGCACTAAACTTGGATTATCCATCTCAGAATTTTACTCTTAAAGGACATGCCATCTTACTCTTGGTGTGCAACCATATTATTCTTTTAGTAAGAGAGATCAAAACATCTGCGACTTGCAGATAATTAGTGGGATGTGCAGGACAGGAGAATGAAGAAGGAAGGGTTTTCTTCAGTGGACGCAAATTCTTTTCGTGATTGCACAGGCGTCTGCGCTTGAAAAATTTCTGAAAAATCATCACCTTTTTTTTCACAACCTGAAAGCGAGGATATCCCCTTCTGCCCAGCTATCCATCTTCATTCTGCCCATCTGTCTCTCTCTTATGCATACACACACCTAGAGGAAAGCATGTTGCTTCTGGGAAAAAAAGGCATACAAATTAAATTTGAAAATCCTTCTATTTTAACAAGCAGTATTGCATTCAACACTGTCCATGGAACAAGTTCTGTTTAAATGTTGCAAATCTCTAGTGGAGTGCTTCCAAGATTTTGGTTTATGATTTTGGATCATCATTTTTTAATTTTAAAATTTCGAAATTTAGAATTTACTGTAACCTATCTGTGTGATCACATTAATACAAATGCATTAAAATAACTAGTGAAGTGTTGCTTTATATGGGCCAGTTTTGTGCTAGCAAACAGGTTACTTCTGCAGTTGTGTTGTCCTTTTGTATGGATGAAACTTTCCTCATCTGATGTACTTAAATTTGCAAAGCTTTAGGAAGACAAAAGGTCAGGTTTGGTTTTTCACTTTGTTTTTAAAAGATAAACTGTTCTGAAATAGTTAGTTTATATTCTTTAATGTCCTTTATTTCAACTCAGCTTTTAGCTCATGTTAAGTAAAATCAAACAAGGAATCTTGCAAGGCTGAAATAGAGTCCCTTTCTTGGCTCACCCCTTTCGATTGTAAAGCATGCACTACAGTAGAGTACTAACAGCATCTCCTATACTTCAAGTGCTGAGGTTGAAGGGCAGAAATATTATTAAGTAGAAGGCTGTCACACTTTCTTGGGTGAAAATTTCATCAATATTTGCTCTTCTTTAATTAAAGCCTAATGAACTTTCATTGACTTAGCTAGGTAAGCTGCTGAGGCAGCAGAAAGGCTTTCTCTACCTGCCCGAGACTGGTCAGTCTGGGATAAGGCAGAGGCTAATGTTCTGAAAACTCAGTTTCCCTGCCCAAATTATGAGCAGTGGTGGACTTGGGAATCTTCCAGCTTAATGGTTTCATTCTGATTCAGCTAAAAGTGATTAAAAAAATAATAATAATGAAGTTTTCAGACCACCAGAAATCTTTACTGGATTTCAGACAACTAGTGAAGTATTTTACTTCAAGGTTAGCCATATATACCTAGCGATCCAATTTATGTGCCTTGCTGTTATTTTTTAAATATTGATGCAACTTCCTACCTGGGAGCAGAAAAAGGAATTCAAAGACAGATTAATAAAATTCAGCAATACTGAGTCTTCTTTTTTATACAGACACAGAACAAATCTAAAAATTACAAACTTGCACAATTTCAAGGAGATTTCATGAGTTTTACCAGGTAACTAAACACACTTAGCAGTGGAGATTTTCAATTTGTTGCTGAGTTGTGATTCTATGCACAAGGCAGATGATTAGATAAATGCAGCTCTCGGGAGACCTGATCAGAGCCCAGCAGAGCCAATGAACACCAATTTACTACTTTCGAAAGGCTTTGGTTACAGCGTTTGGTTAGGTTTAAAGCTTGAGTGCTTCAAAGGCTTGATTTCTAGAAAGGAAAATCACAGTACTGTCGATGGAAACTGACTATAAAAATAATTAAGATTACACTAATATATATCTATGTATATTTTTAGTAAATTCAACTAATATTTAAGCAGTAGACATCATTTAATCACGAGATTTTTAATTCTTGGTAAGCATGCAGTAGCTTCTGTCTAAAGTTTTTATAGTATTTTATATGAATTAACAAATTAAGTCTCAGATTTCTGAGAAATAAAGGTACAGAAGTAGCATTGCCCTCATTGCATACAGGATGGGAGGAAGGAGAGGACAGGGAAATTTACATAATATGGCAATATTATTTAATGATGAGTTTCTCTGGTCTTAGCCAATAACCCCCTACCACAAGTGCTTGAATACATCTATGTTTGCAGTTGCTTTTCCTCCAGAGAAACTTATTAAACTATGGTAGAAAGAATTAAAGCCTGACTTCCACTTAACCTTGTGCAGGAACAGTGCACCACTGCCAGTGGAGCTCTGATATTGCTTCTGCACTCCCCTCATCTTTAAACAGTTCCTCCTTTCTTCAGCCCCATTCCTTGGTAAAAAAGCAGGGTGGTGCTCCTATCCAGATAGCTACCAGCTAGGAAAAAGTGCTGATGAAGAGTCAGGACTCACAAATGAGTTTTCTCCTGGAAAAATCTGAATCTGTCTATGCTGACCTGTATGCTGATCAAATCAGATATATTTCAGATCATCAAGACTGCTTCTGCACCGACACGTGCCACAGCTCAAGTAACGCATCTTCCTCAAATTTACCCTCCCTGTTCAAACTGTTAGACCATAGCCTTTCAGTATCAGGCAACATTTTGTGTAGGGATTCCAGCTGATTTGTTTCAGTTTCATATTACCAACCCTTAAAAGAATTGCAAATTCTGGTTCTTTAAGTGTCAGCAAATTTCTGTAGTGGATCACTGTAAAATACACTTTCGCATTCTCAAATTAGAAATGACCACGTTACAGGCACGAGGAAGAAGTTTGAGAGAGACAGCTCTAAAAATATTTCAGCTGCAAAATAATCTCATATCTCATGATGGAACACTTGCATTAATTAAGAATTTTGTAGTGAAAGTAATTTTAAGAGTGCCATTTAGAAACATGACATTTAGGATGCCTCCATACTAAGTAAAAAATCAGAGGCTTAAATTGCAAGAAGCCTTCTCTAACTCTTCTCAACAAAGCAACATATAAAAAGGAAGGCCACTTAACCCACACCTCTGTTGTGGTTTGGGCCAGACTGGCAACTGAGGCGAAAGGACAGATGCTCTCCCCTACCTCTCTCTCCAAGGAGACGGAGGAGAGAAAGAAAGAGACTTGTAAGTTTAGAAGGAACTAAAATACTTTAATGAAATATTAATAAGAAAATAATGAAAAGAAAATAATTAAATATATACAAAACCATACCAAGCACCCAGGAGGACAATTGTGGCACCGTCTGGCACTGGGAAAGTCCCAGACTGGACTCAGTGACAGACAGGAACTGGATTCTGGATCTGGATTCACGAGTGCACAGATCGGGATCAAAGGCAGACGAACAGACAGAGTCCTCCTCAGACGTCAGCCATTGAAGAAAGAGAGAGCTGACCCTTTGATCCCTCAGCTTTTATACTGAGCGTGAGGCAGATGGGATGGAATACCCCGTTGGTCAGTTTTGGGTCACCTGTCCTTCCCACAGGTGGGACCCCTCTACACTTTTCCACTTCCAACCCTCCAACAGGGCAAGTAACAAAGTTGGTTGGCCTTGGGTGTTAGAGCAATAAGTATAAGCAAGAGCCTCTCTGCATACCATACCTGGGCATCAGCTATAAACATTGGTCTTATCACTCTGAGAGCAAACAGTGTGTGCACAATATGCTGTTAATTTCAGTAGTTAGAGGCCCAGCTAAAAAGTACAATTACTGAACAGAAAATTGGTTGTCTTACCTCAACCCAGGACAACCCCCTTCCAAAACCAAGAAAGCCAGACGATATGACCTAACAGTCTTTAATAGATTTTTTATTTTAACCAGTTCAATCTCACAATTATCCGGGTAATCTTTAAAGTTTCCGCTGATGGGGAAAAGTCCATTTTCTCTACTTATCTTCAAAGAAGGAGATGATGGGGAAGACATTGCTCAGTCGCTATTGATAGATCTCAGTCATAAGGTTTGGTGAGAAGACTGGCCTGTAACTAAATGAGTTGGGACAATTAGTTTTTGAGATAAATATCTCTGACAAAAAACAAGTCTAGGACCACCAACTTGGTTCACATAAGACACGGCGATTTCTGGTATTTGACATATATACTACTACTAACAATTTCATTCTAATAATCAGAGGTAAAACTGGCTTTGTGCGTATAACTGTACAAAGATACAGTACGTTCGGACAAGCAGCTTCAAACATAGATTTTCATTTACTAGAATTTGGTATTTCTTGAAAAAGTTCCTTGAAGGCAAGACTGGGCACTATGTTGAAACTGAAAATAAAAGAGGTAGTCTTCAAATTCATGAAGGAAAAAAATCAGAGATGTGAAAAAGAGCTATAGATAGGTATGAAACAAGTTGATGGATTATACGTGCAGGCTTTGTAGTCCTACATCGTGTGTAAAAACAAATACACATGACAATGTTTATACACCTCATATATCTACACAGATATACAAGATTCTGATGCAAGAACAACTGACATAGCATAAATATATCAAGTTAAATTATTATTCCCTTTTATAACTATTTATGGCTGACCTTTGGCTACAAAGCCTAAGTTTCTTTGAATATCAAAAGCAGTTCACATTTTCAACCTTTCAAAATAAGTGGAAGTAACATTTTAGGAATCAGTAAATTGTTTTATTGTAATCCAGGAATACGATATGTTGCAGTAAACAATTTGCTTCAAAAGGTAATTAATTAAAATATTTATGTATTTAAAAAATATGTTAATGACTTGTGTTTGTTAATTTATGACCTGTGAAAATAACATGAAACTGGGAAATTTGTGTTCAAATCAAATAAAAATTATATTTTTCTTCATTTTTACTTATACTTTGAGAGACTTAGATAGGTTGGATCACTGGGCCAACATCAATGGTATGAGTTTCAACAAGGGCAAGTGCCAGGTTCTGCACTTGGGCCACAATAACCCCATGCAGCACTACAGGCTTGGGGAGGTGTGGCTGGAAAGCTGCCTGGCAGAAAGAGACCTGGGGGTTCTAATTGACAAGCGGCTGAATATGAGCCGGCAGTGTGC
>VZSZ01004059.1:106239-120581 GCA_013398815.1 Ibidorhyncha struthersii
CAGGGAGGTCGTTGAGTCACCATCCCTGGATGTGTTTAAGAGATGTTTAGATGTGGTGTTGGCGGATATGGTGTAGGGGAGAACTTGTAGAGTAGGGTAGATGGTTGGACTCGATGATCCCAAGGGTCTCTTCCAACCTAGGTAATTCTATGATTCTATGAAAAAGAATTCAAATATATTTCAGACACCTTTTAGAAAAGCAAAGGAAAAAGCTCAAATTCACAACAGAGGAACATGATAAGTAATTATGGTCAGGTCACGTGCAACCCTTTTTGCAAAACAGCTCAATACCGAGAGCTCTCACCAACGCCTAGGAAAATCCATTTGACTTTCCTCATCTACTTGCAGGCAGCTGAGCCCAGGATCTCCCACCTCTTGGAAATTCATTACGCACAAGCCATACTGTGTCTCCTGAAACGAGGTACATTGCTGACATGTTCTCTTTCCCTAAAAAAATCCAAACTAGAGCAGGAACCAAAACTTTCTTCCCAGGCAAGGCAACCACTAGACTGGAGAGACATTGTCATTTTTTTGCTCCATCAAAGCAGAACAACTCTGAGACGTGATATTGTATTGAAAGTATCCATGCCAGAAGTGCTATGCGTAGTAAATGTACAGGTTCAAATCCTCTCCAGCAGAGGATGGAAATTACTCTGCACTTCCAACATCCAGGTTGAACGGTTTTGATTCCTGAGCCAATACAGGAGACATTCAGGTACATGCTCAAATATACACACTGAAAATTATATTAGTATGATTATTGAATTGTTATTTTATTATTTTTATTAACTGAATTAATTGTATCGATTTATCTAAACATCCAGTAATTGAAAGTACAATGTACACAACACAAAATACTTTAAGAAATGAATGAAGTAATCTTCCACAAACTTGCTTATACCTTTCCCCACATGTATTTATTATGAATCCCTTTTTACAGGGTGACGCACCTTAGCAGCTCTGCACTAATGAGTGGGCAGGAAGGAGAATGCTCAGCTAGGAAGTTCAATATTCAGTTTTACCATTATCTTTCAAAATATAATTTTACCCTTCGTACAGTAGAACACCTATTCCTACCAGAAATAAAATGCAGCTCTTGCAGGTTTCTCCTTCCACCAGCCACATTCAGAAATGCCCATTTTTTTCATTATTCCACTTGTATCCAGATCTGCTAGCCATTTGCCTTCCACACTATTTAAGCATATGCAATGTAATTTTAACATCTCTTTTCTAATTTACATACTGCATATTTGAGTCTTATCCTCCTTTTGACAGCATAGCGCTCTGCCTGCATTGCCAACACAAAACAGCTAATTATGCAGCTAGACAGAGCAGTGATCAGACAGACCTGATATTCACTTGTTTAAAAAAAAAAAAAAAAAAGGAAAACCCANAAAAGCCAGAAAAGCAAACAAGAAAGAGAATACATGATGTTCAAAGATGTTCTAGTTACGGGCCTAAGTAACCATAATCCTGTTAGTTTTACCTCTGGTCCTCTCGTCGTCTTTTCATGCTATTTACCCTCTAACGCTCCAGCAAGCTCCCTGCAAGCAGGCCTGAGCGAAACCTCATGTACTGCCGTGGTGAGCAGCTCAGCGAAGGGTGGAGAATTGGATTACAAACCAAGCTGCCGCCTCTGACATTTTATGAACGTTGGTCAGTGTAATGGATGCAATTGCTGAATGGCTCTTTTGCAATTTAATTCAATATAAGGGAACAAAGAAATTTTTTTCAATTAAATTACTTTGATTATTCTTAATAAAGCAAACAATCAAATGCCTTCCAAAAAAAAAAAACAAAAAAAACACCAAAACAACCTACATATGCTTATTTATTAAATGTTTTTTTGACCTGCAAAACAGGAGATAACCAGCAACGTCAAGCACTCCAAGAAATTGCCTTTACATGCAATGAGGTCTTTTTTCCTTCCAGTACACCTTTGCCAGCAGTACGCAGGTCATATGCATCGCTTGGTTGTAATTAAAAAAAGAGGTTCTATTACATTTTGTCACAGGTATACACAACACTAAAATAGATGGTCAAGATCCACTTCTAAAAACAGTATGTATTAAATTTACAAACTATATGTTGAAAGTATTTATTGAATTATGGCAGATTATTGGACTGAAATATATTTGTTAATTATTTTGTTTTAATTTAGTCATATGAAATGGTTGTTGAGCCACTGGAAGATATTTGTTAACAATACATAGATTAATTTAAAATTTTATTCTACCTTCATTGAGACAGTCCATCCAAAGTAGAGCTATTACACAAAATATGTATATTACATAAAGGTTTTTTCCTCCACAGTCGCCTTTAAAAAAAAAAATGGAGGAAGTCACTTTAAGCTTCAGAAAAACATGTCAGTTTTCAGCTTGAAAAATAAAAAGATTGATAAAGATATTGAGATCTGAAAAATTATTCAGACTTAACCACAGGCTTTTTTATATGCTTCACCTATAAATATTAATCAGAAAAAAATATAAAAGGGAATTATTTAATAATCTACTTCTCCACTTTATATTTTGGTAGAGTGTTTTGTTTTTCACAGTTGACTTTGAAGTCCCTTGGTACAAAATTTCTCTTTCTCCGATCTTTGGGCATTCAAACAAAGTAGTTCATATTCCTTAACAATGGCACAGCCCTCACGCTGCTCTCAAGATCAGCCACACAGTACAGGTTAAGGGTGACAGGGGAAAGTGTTTGCCTGCAAGTAAAGTTGCCTATATTCATAGCCACCGATAAGCAGCTCTAAAATAAGCACTCAAAGAAACTTTGGTCAGGGACCTATGACCTAATCTATAAACAACACCAAAAATACAAACGAAGCTATTTACTACCATACAGACGACTGTTGCTTTCATACGGCAAAACAAAAAGAGCTTCCCTTTACTGTGGTGAATAAAACGCCAGATGTCCATCTTTATCTTCCATCCATATTCACTCAAAATGAAGTTGCCTAAATATAATAAATAGGTTTCTGGCTTTCAGCGAATGAAAACATTTTACTTTGGAGACCTCAGAAGAGGTTTTAGCCACAAGCCAATATTCCTCAGAAAGACAAAATTTAATTTAGCCAAATGTTTATGTTTTATTTTCAGAGGACAGCGAGTTATGAACTATTCAAACATGTTTAAGCTAAAGATGTGTAATAATTAGAACAGCCAAATAGATGTTAATAATCCATTGGTGGAGAACAGCAAGAAATTGAGGGGAAAAAATGATTAATAGAACTTCTCATCATAATCTTAGAAAATATATTGATCTGTAAACTGCAAATAAAAATACGTAATAGGGCAGAAATGGAACATGAAGCATACTCAAATTATTCTGATATACTAGTTCTACAAATGCACAGCACCTATGGGCGACATTTTTTAAAAAATCAGTTTTACCATTTACAGCTCCTTACGGCTAGAATTCTGAAAGATGTTCAGGCACAGAGTCCAGATGCTTACAAGTATCTAGGTCCCTAGCTCGTTGTGAAATCCAAAGATAGATAGGCTCCTGACTTCCATCTCGGATCTTCATCTAACATCCTATAGATTTGCACACTCTGTGCAGAGCACTGGGTAAAACCAACATTTTCAAAGCCGTTCCAGAAATGCAAAAGTTTGTACTGGAAACATGAAACCAAGTTAAATACCATATTCCATTTGCTCATTTTGACAGTGGCATAAAATCAGTATGTACATTCAATGCTAAGATGAGTTGCTATTCAGTGACACTTAATGGAGTTACAAGTCAGTAGCCCCAGCAGGAACATCTGCTGCCATTTTATGCACATTCATGGTACCTGCATTCCTGGGCTATAAAGCTAGCTCTCTTTCCCTGAAGCAAGTCTGAACTCTGTCACGCTGTGAGGAACAAGTGTGGGAGTGGAAGTTCACTGCAGCTCTCCCATCCTTTCCACAGAAAGATAAATTTGGTCTAGCCTGTGGAGAATGTAAAAGTCAGCTGCAGCTTAGAAATGATAGAAACAACCATGGTCACATCGAGCAATGTTCATACAGTCCTTGGAAATGGGGGAGGGGAGTGGAAATTGCTGAATAACACTGACAGGTTGCATAATACTGAAGGAGTAGTCCTCAGACCTGTCATAATGAGAATCATCTCTTGACAAAAGAAACTTAGCCTGCATGTGAACGAACAGAGCACAGCATACAGTCAGATTACCAGAAAATCTACCTTTAGGGAACAGGAACAGAGGACACTTTAAAAGGAAGCCAGGAAGCAAGGAATTTTAAACTGATATCTAATACCTTTAAATAGCAAACCAAAACCCAAGACGTTTAATTGGATTCAGTCATCATTTATGTCGTATTTAGTTTACATCTGGCTAAGTAATATGTATACGAAATAATATAATTGTTAGGTCCTGGATTTAATTCTTTTCAAAACACCAAAAACCTTGAAATTCTTTTTTAGTTTTCTTCTTCTGTTTCAGCGAGATCATTCATCATAATAAATTCACTACTTCAGTAAATACATAATACGGACGTGTACAGATCCTACTCGACTTTTCCATACCTAACAGTATATCACTGCATATAATATTCTGTTCCAAGTTTCAAAAAACACCTCTAAGTTAGTAAAAACATGTATTTCAGATATTTGCTGACAGAATGCATGCAATTAAAAGTCAATTTTGGTCATGTGGGCACCTAAATTAGGTTACTTATCTCTCACTTGTCCCACACATGCAACGTCTATTGCTTAATAAGCCATTGGATTTCAGACATTTTCAATTTTGACCCTTTTTAAATGCTCCGTTAGATTGCCTACCATCTGGCAGTGCTTACTCTTGATACCACACTCAGAAGTGATACAGAAGTGTGTTTCTTATAATTATACCTTTAATGTGATAGATGTATGCAGCACTAGAATTCCCAAGATGGCAATAAATGGGCTGAGGGGACAATTTCAGCAAAGTATCTTGTTACTAGGTCTGTGGTAGCAGCATGGTCAAATGCATCAGGTTGCAATTCTCAATAGAAAGCTGCCAACCTGACCAAGTCATGGGAAAAAGAAAATGTGCATAAAAATATATTTTTTAAATTATTCCAAGGTATTTATTTACAAACTCCAAGACACTATGAAGAATACCTAGGCTAATTTCTCCCTGCTAGTTTGAACAAACAGCTCAGTACCTCTCAGCTAACAGACTCAGTAAGAATGGAAAACTACATAGCACAGCTAAAAAATTAAAAAAAAAAAAAAAATCAATGCATCATTTCCATTTATATAAAGGAATTCATCATATCTTCAGGAAGAAATGTAGGAGGGAGAAGGAAAAAGAGAATGAGGGAAAAGAGAAGTTGTTTTCAGGAAAAAAATCTGTTAGCAACTGCATCACCATGCTCTTGCTAACTTTCAAATGAGAACTGCAAGTTTCCTATAGCAGGGTTTCACTACCTGAAAATTAGACCCTAAGAAATGCTATAAATAAAAGACAGAAAAAACAGGATTCAGTATTTAGAGAGTCACCTATGTAACAGTTTTCATGAACATTGGACACACAGCTCTGAAAAACAGGATATCTCTGAAGAATACTTGGTAAGGTAGCTAATGAGAAAGGTACCCAGTTATTAACTGAAGTTTGAGGTATATTCTTGATTTATTTTACTACTTATGTTTTGTTTCCAACTTTGTGTCTAACAGACTAATCCCTAGTTGGAAAAGGAAATCTTTGTGTTACTATTGAGCTTGTCTGGCACTAAAGACGAGGTGAACCAGAGTGACAAACAAGCTTGGCTTGGCTGTCACCTTCACTGAGAAATCAAGTGCAACATGCCCATATGCAGCCACCCAAAGCGACCTGTAGCCCAGGATGTGTTTGGGGAACCCAGAAGCTTGCAAGTGTGTACTGTCAGGCAGTAATAAGATGTTTTAGGAGGTATTATTACCTACTACTGGTTTCATAGTAATTTCTCTACCAGACAGAAATCGTAAATCCTCCTGGAGTGAACACCCAAGTCACTCAAGAGCCTGATGGAAAACCTCTCAGTAGTCATGTGACAGCTTGATTGCATACCCATGGTTTTGCAGCCATACATTTATTCCATCTCCTGGGTGGAGCTGGATAGATCTTACTCTATGTATTTTATAAAAGTTCCGTATATTTTCCATAGCTTTGACCTAGAGCAAGTTCGAGTAATCCTTTATCATTAGGATCCTATGATACATTACACTAAATTTACCGCAATCTACAGGTTTGCTTAACGTCAGATCATATCAGAACCACACTGCCTACTGCTGCAGTCATGCCATAAAGAGAGGTGCCTCTTGGAGGATCTGGTAAGTTACTGTAAGATGCAACAGAACCAGCCAAGGAAACATCAATACTGCCATACTTCGCTGATGGGAGAAAAAAAAATGGAGGCAACCAGAGTATGCTACGTAGAGAATTATAAGATTTGATATTGTGAGGGCAAATTTTATTTCTGGGGGCTCTTTATATACTGGAGCTTTAGCACAAGTGTAAGCTTAAGTGGATTTCAGATTGAGAATTGGATGAAAAAGAGTAATACTACCTAAGAAAAACAAAAACGCAGTAAAAAATTTTTATGTGTATTTGCTATTTTAAATTACATTGTTTAAAAAAAAACACCAAAAAAAGACCCCAAACTAACTTTGACTGTAAGCATAAAGCAACCTGTGCTTTTTCAGTTGAAAACAAAGTATTTTAAGAAGAATTTCTAATAAATGACATTTTTAGAGATAGAAAATTTATTAATGTCAGCAGCATGCTAAATTCCAATAATTAACAAATTATTTGGTAAATAACATGCTTGTTTAGATATGATATCCACATAAACAACATAGAAGTCAATAAAATAAGAACAAAATTCTATTCTTAGCTACATGATACGACTCCAGTTGTGGGAACTTCACTGGGATAAATAAAAAATGGTTTGGGGTCTGGTTTGGGTTTTTTTTAAACATATAGTGGAAACAGACTGCATTTCTTTTGTTATCAAATTAACATTTCCTGAACATAAGTTTACTCCAGACGTGCAGCTTTGCACTGCAAACCAAGGCAATAAGATTATTGCAAAATATCGTGCAGCTTTGCACTGCAAACCAAGGCAATAAGATTATTGCAAAATATCATGCAGCTTGCCTGAATCTGACTATCATCAGATTAAAAGATATTAGCAGAGATTTTATGGAAGCTAAATGACAGTGTCCTTGAGGTAGTACTGACATTGACTCCAGCTGATAGAGTTTTTGGTCATTAACATACCTTACTATGTGTCTAGAACGAGCCCTCCAATAATTAGAGCTGAATACACTACGATTTTTAAAATTAAATCATGCCTCTGGGAAAAAAAATCAGAGAATAGACAGCTAAAGGACTTTCAAGCAATTAACAAGAACTATACTGTCAGGTTAAAAATTAAACATTGAAAAGTAGGTTAAAAGTTTCCTCTCAAAAATTGTATGTTGACATAGAAGACAGCTCTCAGGCATGCTGTTCAGTGAAAGCAAAGGTGAGAATGGATACTTCTTATTTACAATCAAACGAAGTAAACTGCTCTACTGATTTCCATATTCTACTCTCCTCTATAAAAATAGTATTTTGTGTACCTTCAAACAAAGCCTCGCAAAAAAAAGCTGACAAAGTTTAATTAAATATTACAGTCTCACTGATCTTAGATAGGTAGGCAGAAATGCAGAGGTAAAGACTCATACTTTTTAAATGACCTCTGATTTCATATGTCTCTATTTCTGCTGCCCCAGGCTGAACAATCCGAATCTCAGCCACTCAATTTTTAACTTGATTATATAACCATAAAAAAGCCTAACCAAGTTATCAAACATTACGCATTTTTTATTTATCTTTGTAGCCACCAAAACCCCCAAACCAAATCCTAAATCCAGACCTTTATTTACCCTTCCATGCTTTTACATAGTATTCCAATTCACAGTTCCCTCCATATACTCAAGTCCAAGAAATCTAATATAAAGAATAAACTTTTACTGACTTGATTATAGTCATTGCTTATTTTGATGAGCTAACAAATAAAGTGCCAGTACACATTCAAAAATGTGTAGTCTTGCTAAAATAATCAATAGGAATAACAGAATCAGTACTTTTTCCCCATGGACCCAGGCATGATGCTGATCTTATGAGATCTGAATTTTGATTAGTATATATAGAGTGAGATAATATTAATGAAGCGCTTTTTTTCTCACCGCAGTCAAAACAAAAAAAAAAAATCAGAAAAATGATGCGGAATTCTCACGATATTGAGCATCCCAGGTCAAAGTTTAATGACTCGCATACAACTTCCTCAAAACATTATCTTTTTAGATTACTCACAGGAATTCTGTAATATTTTGGCTTGATTTTTTTGTTTGTTTTTTTTTTTTAAAACATATCTCAAAATTATGATGAACATATTTGCCTTTCTTTAGATTGTGAAGAAGGGGAATATTCTAAAATAAAGCATCCTGCAGACAAAAAAACGTACTTGTCTACTTCTTCATAGGTGCTGCCAGCAATCTTCAAAACATACTAAGTTAAATTAAAAGAACCTCAGAGAACTGAGGAATTATTTGAGTTACGCTTACTGAGGTCTTTCTCTGTTGTAAAGTTTATTCTACGTGCAAGTATATAGCATATCAAAAATGTGTGAAAGAAAGTGTGAAAGAAAATGCAAAGAATGGACTGTTACTCCATGACTAGAATGGACATAATGAAAATTGGGAAATATTCAACATACATATGAGTTCAAATTATGCATTAGCATTCTACATTATCTACAGACGTAAAGATGTCTTATCAATAAAATGAATTGCTTTCCTTGAACAAACAAAGGCATAATCTTTCCCGCATCCCCTAAAGGTCCGGAAGGTGAGCGGCTGCTGCGCCAACCTCAGGTAGACTCAGATGGCTTGTCTTCATGGTTCTTCAAGAAACCCTCAAAGGGGAAAAGAGCACATGGCCCTCATGAGCCCAAAAGAACAACGTACACCTCTACATACTCTTTTGCACTCACACATGCTTACAGCTGGCACAAAATGAAATGCCAGTAGCTAGCTTTAGTCAACTAGATTTCATAACAAATGAATCAGTGACAGCCAATGATGAGACATTATTCAATATTAAAAATAATAGGAACTGAAGATGAAAAACAACCTAATGCATTTCTGGCCCATATTCCACATCAAAGCATTTCCAATAGAATATTTCCCTGCTTATTTTCGGTCCTGCTTCCTAAATGTCTAATTTAGATATTTGTTGCTGCAATTTCACCCCATTACTTCTATGTAATTTCTTTCCTCTCTGTAACATCCATTTATGCATTTAAGGGCTGTTATCATATTTCTTTTCAGCCTACCTTCATGGGAGTTGCATTTTACCTGGGGAATTATTTTAAAGCTTAACATATAACCTACTGTCAGAAATACTTTTCAGACATTATAAATTCATTATTTAGATTAATGCTACAATTTTGTCATTTTGTTCTTTGGGGGATTTACAGAAGTAAAGTGCAAAAATTGCTGGAATGCAGCAAATAAAAAGCCAAGCACTACTAATAATCTTTTTAACACTAAATGGCTGTCTATGTTTAGTCACATAGAAAAAGTGAATGTTCAAGTAATAGGAATAGGTTAACTGTACAAAGTTTTTCTTTAATAGAAATAAAAATTATAGTCACCACAAGGTATTTGAAAAGGATACATGAAAGATAGCATTAGCGAAAACTGTGCTTCAGTCATAAAAACATAAATAATTTTTTAAAAAATGGTTTGTGCAAGGACTGTGTACAGCATAATTATAAATCCCTCGTTATCGGTTTATTAGCAAAAAATACGAATGTCTCAAGTCTGTAAGAGAACCTCCTGACATATCCTGAGCAACAAGACTGAGATGACTACCGTGAGAATCCAAAACTTCAGACATTTCATACTCCTACACTACCAGTGACATAATGTATCCATTAAAACCCACACTAATTTGTATCTGATCTATTTAATGTAAACCTACATGATTTATATACTTAATTTTGCATACATATATCTATATCAATTACATTTAAGTATGATACGACACATTTTGTCTTCATCACATATAGCATTACCTTCCAACTCTACTGCTCTATATAAACCTAAGTACATTACAGCTCACAAAAAGATAAATCTAATTTGCTTCAATTGAGACATTACAGACGTGACAAAAGAGAGGGACAGAGCGCTTACCCTAAGCTTCTTAAAATATAAGTGATAGGTATAACATGTAGAGTGAACACCGGTACCAAAGAAGAACACATTTTAAACCAACGCATGCACAAACTTTAGAAATATATATGAGTTGCACATATAACATGCACAGTCTGCCACGTCAGGGTGACTGCTGGTGGTCCAAGGCAGGTCCGAAAGATAGGTTCAAAATGAAAAGAAGATTGATTCATAAGGCAAATATAAGTTCAAAATTGAGAGAAGTATAACAAAAAAAACATGAGGCACACTAATACGTTGCAATTATGACTTACAGCTTGGCACATACTTAATTGAAAAAATAAGATGCGTGTGTGCACGACAACATGGAGGGGTTGCATAAAACTGCACAAAATAACAGAACGGTTTTTAATAGCAACAGACACAAAATATTCTTTTGTAAGTACCTAGATGTACACGTGCAAATATTGTGGTGTGTTTCACCCTGATTAAAACCCAGTGACATTACATATACTTACAAGGTAGCATTGATAGAGCTTTCTATGATGTATAAAGATTTATATGATAAACCTCATACACTTACATGATAATTCTGAAATGCGTATACAAAAATGTTTTGAAACTGGAACGTCACACATGTTAAAAATATCTGGCATACCTTCACTACTCACTATGCCCTGTCATTTTCTGTTCAAGTTTTAGAATTAGCTCTGCTTTTATTTTTCTGTTATTAAAATAAGGCTTTGTGGTCCTTGAACAGATGAGAAGTTACCCAGAGAGATCCCCTGGACAAAAAAATGTCAACAGCTTTTTGCTATTGTTGCAAATCAGTTCATACTTTGTATTCATATACACAGGAAAAAGACCTTCAGCACTGCCCATGCTGCACCTCCGTATCCACTGCTCTGCCAGGCAACTCCACACCATAGTCTTACTTCACTTCATCTTGAAGCCAGTTAAATTTTTGTCCCCACTTCCAGTCAAAGGCTGTTCCCAAACATGAAACCGAGAACTGTAACCATCACTCAGCCTCTCTCAAACAGTGTTATTTCTGGTCAGAAAATGCCTCTCCCCTGTGACTCTAGCGGTACTAACTCTTTTCTTTTTAGATTGTGGACTACAGATGCCCTAGCTGATGTCGTAATAAACCCAAGATTTCCATCAGAGCGCAAATTTCTCTGTGTACCCACAGACAGGGAGGGAGGGAGATGCTACAGCGCCAGACCAATAGGCCAGGGACGTGCAAGCAAGCCCCCTGAGCATTAGAGAAACTCCAGACATGCTGAAGGACACTGAGTAATTAATCGTCTGAAAAATCAGCCACGTACATTTCCACTAATACCAGAAGGCCGTAACGTATAAAAGTCACCCAAAGGCCATGTCCCCCGCAACTCTGCTATGAAAGGAGTGAAACGCGTGTGGCAGCAGCAGAACCATGTGGAGTTGCTCACATCTCTCATAGGATTCATGCTGCTCTCATCCAGCAGCTGCAGGGCCACGGGGCTGGACCAGCAATGCTCTCCCACGGGCTCGCTATTCTGCACGTGAGGAGGGATGGCCCGAGGCACTCAGTACCTCACAGAAAGCACTCAGGACTTCAGTAAACTCTAACCAATACACTGATGATAAATTCACTTTTGTGAGTCACACAATTACACAGAATTTTTGTCCAAGTTTAGAGACGCAGTAATCGCAGCTGCGAAGAGATAAACAGAGGTCTTGTGCTGGGTTTGATGTGCATTAGGTGCTCAGTTTACATAATAGCTTCCAAATTAGACATTAACCTCAGAAGACTGGGAAAAGACAACCAGGAACAAAATGGTCCCCTTGTGGAAAAATTATGTAATACTTATTGAATTTAATTCTCTAAGGGTGTATCTGCCGGAAGAAGAGCCAAATCTTCCCTGAAACACAGGCAGGACAGAGAGCCATAGAACTGGAGACCAAGCCCCGCAAGATGCGAGTAACCAATTCACAGAGCACCGACTTTACAGACAAAGCTTCCATGCTCTGTTCATACCAAAAAAGGGGGGAAGGAGAGCACAGGAACACTGCCTGCCCCCCCCAAACGACACAGCAAAATATTGTTCAGTGTAGATAAACTTACAAAGTTTTATAAAAAAAATCAAGAGAATGAGTTCAAGAAATGCAACCAAATGCATCAAAGTATCCCAGCATATGCATACAAGCATCCAGAACAAGAAAAACAAAAATAAATGAGAGTCCACAGGAGCCAGTATCAGAATTTTTCTGTCTCATGTGGTTAACCCAATATTCTCCTAAGTGTGCCTATATTTAAAATTTACTGCGATGTCCATTTTCATATGGGCCACAAAGACCCTAAGAATGGGTAAATTTGCATACTAAAAGTCTAAAGAGTCTAAATCTCCACACCTGGACACCCTAAAATATTCAGGTTTTGACCTTTTTCTTGTTATTTTGGTACAAAATTTAGTTCTTTCCCTTGGTGGTATCAACATTAACATGGTGAAATTAGAATAACCCTGTCTCTGGATGCTTTAAGGCTTGCCTACATACAAGCATTACATTTTTACAAATCACACGCAGAAATGAATCAAAACAACTCCATACTTACATACGCATTTATTCTGGTACAGAGACACTGTTAGGAGGCACCTACTTTCATTGGTGCAATTCCCATATAGGAAGATGAATATACTACATAGTACAACTTCTTCACCCATTTCTATAAACACTGCTGCCCCAAACAAGTAGTACTGCTAAATGATTGCAATTATTTCAGGAGAAACAACACAAACATCTCATATTTCTCAGTAAAGCAGTCCTACTGGCTAAAAAATTGGGTCCAGATCAGGCCACATCATCCCAAGACTAATGAAAGACTATGAACTTTATTTAAAAGACAAACATCTCCATTCTAATAAAATAAAAACATCAACAGCCCCCTCCCCGAAAATACAGTTAATTTAAGAATATGCAGACAACGGGCCTGAAAAGGATGCAGTGTTCTATACTCCTACTGAAAAAAAATAAGTAAACATATGCTACGATCTCTAAACCTTACTACAAGAAGAATTAGGACAGAAGACAATTCTGTAACAAAACAGAATCAACACACCTATCACCTATTTTACATATCAGCTTAAAAAGTTACATGCTGCGCAATATGATGCATAAGCTCCTATTGCTCAAAACATCATTGGGTTGTGTACCTCACTCAGAAATCAAGCTTACAACAAAACGAGGGACTTTACTCGCAAGAACGATCTCATTCATTTTAATGGAATCCTCACGTGAATAAAGTTACTCTTGCACACACACGGGTAAGTAAGAGGGTATCAGACCCCCCTAATCCCCTACGCGTGCTACCACAGCACCAGATGTGACCTGCTATGTCCCTCTCAGGCTGGCAGAAAGGGAGTGGGTGGACTCTTGGCTCTCTCCCCCCTTAATGCACCTGCTAGTGCAGCTGAGCTGGCATGCGAGGGGGAAAAGGTACTCCAGGAAAAGAACAAGTGCAGCTTATTGCCTCCAGGGAGCCAGGAAAAAAGCTGGGATTTGAAGCATGATTTTGAGTCGTAACTGAGTGCTGCCCTGCTCCTCCGCTCTTGTAGCTGCACTGCTCTCGGGCTCGACTGCAAGGTGCTAGCACAGCTCGCTGCGTAACACCTCACTCTGAGCAGTCCCACAGAAACTTGGTCTTTGGAAGTATTTCTTCCTGTTCCCACTGGAAGCATGTTCTGTTTAACCTGCTTTTTCTTAGAAGATCCATGTAACTATTGAACGTTCTGGATTTTCCTTTTTTAAACATGGTCTCCGGGGCAATTCACTTATTGCATACACACCGGCTGTTCAATTCAAGCCGTTGATTAAAAATGCTTAACGGCACCAATCGCTCTCCAGCAAACATCGTAGAGAGTGTTAAATTTACAAAGGCGTACAGCCAGCTGGCATGGAGAATACAATGAAACAACCCTTTAGTTGAAATGCAATTTTAAAGGGAAATATCTCTTCCCGGGAATTTACTCGCACTGCTTCTCACCTGAACACTCCAGTTCTGCACACCTCCACCTCCCCGGGAAAGCGACGCGAATTTAGCCTCACCTTCACCCGCCTACCGAGGAAAACGTAGTTTCCCCACACAGCCTTAGCTCGGATAAAGTTATTCT
>VZSZ01004060.1:1496-32557 GCA_013398815.1 Ibidorhyncha struthersii
GATCTCCAGAGGTCCCTTCCAACCCTGACAATTCTGTGATTCTGTGATTCTGTGAAATTAATTAAGAATATAAGCAGTTTTCTGAAAATGTAACAAAAATCAAACCAAAATCTGTAGAATCTAGTATTTTCTGAAGAGAGATTTTTCTAATTAATATGTTAGTGTTAGTCCAGCTCCAATTGTTATGTCATTTTCTAATGTCAAATAATATTTATTTCAGTTGATTCAACATCTTCTATATATTATTCATTTTTCACTGCTTCCACCATTTCCCCTTCTGGATCTAAAATTCTGTATGTTTCACTTCTAATTCTTCATGCAGGGGAGTGTTTCAGTTTTGTTTTTTCACAGTATAAGAAAAAGCCCTCATTTTAAAGAATTCTAGCATCATTCAAGCAAAGCGTATGTGGTAACCAGGCTATGTCTGAGTACTCCTATTTTATTGTTATAATTTTCCTTAAGGGCAAGTGTCCTTGGTTGCAACAAAGTAACTACTTTTTTTAATGAACAGGTCAGGAGTGCTGAAAAGAGAATTCAGAAAAAGCACAAGATTTTCTCATTAATCAGGAAGTTGTAAGGTTAAGTAAGATGCAATATACTTTCGGAGTTTGTCCAATAGTTCAGTTTTCACCTCAGCCTTCTGCTGTTAGAAGTCAAAGTAAACATCTATAAGAAAAAACAAATTGGTAATGGTACCTACCGTGCACTGCAGTCTCATGCTTCTAAGTCTTATTCTCATTCTTTTAAGCAGAGTCTTATTCTCACCTTATGATTTTTTTAAAAAAAAATCTATGTTCCTTGCAGAACAACACAACCTCCTCGGGATACAACCATGTTTTCTGTAGATTTTGCCCATCTGTTGGAATGTAAGACAGGATAAATGCAAATGAGAAATAAGATATATGTTAACTTCAAGGTCGACAGCAAAGAACAGTAGAGAATTCCCCATATGACGAGTGGATGCCTTTCTGGAAGCTAAAATTGAGCCAGAAGTAATGCATGAAAGAATGGGTGAGTTTATCAAGGTAATTCTATGCTCTAAGCAGGAGCTTCCCCTTTGACTTGCATCTATGAATTTTGCAAGGCTTACGCAGTGGTAGTAGTCACTATCTACATAATTTTATCATGCATTCACTGCTTTGAAAATTTTTACAGCAGCAGATGGCTTTGTTTCACTACTTGTCTACGGAGTTCGTATGCAGATGTGTCACTTCTAGTATTGTCTGCATCATCTAAGGTCACTGGAATTACATAAATAACTGGTTTGTTATATATTATATTAATCATTCAGCATCTAGTGAAAGGCTGTAGGATCTTTGCTTGATGGCTCCTAAGTCATGTTGAAATCAGGCTTCGGGGTAGGAACAGAATTAGCATAAACTACTGGAGGGACTTGATAAGACCTTATCTGAAATTTCCAGAGATGGCATGAAAGACAACAGTCTAGACTTTCATTTCTATTATACCAGCTCTACTGTATGTTTCTGCAAGGGAATTGTTTGACCTTTCCTTTGGCAGCACTCTAAAGTGGTCCTCAGAGATCTGCATCTGAAAAGACATAGCATTTTATTCCATGTGCATAGCAGTGGAGTGCACTTGTCTGAGGGCTGGTACAATTAATTAAACTAAAGGAAATTTGGTTTAGATGTTTGGTTCATTGGTTTTCACAGTTGAAATGAAGGATAAAATCAGCTTCATTATGCATTTTTTAGGAAAAAAAAATCCTTCTTTTTCTTTGTATTAAATTAAACTTCCACTTCATCTGCGTTAAGAAGTGGGTTGCCTTCATGTGCTCCTTTACCCACACTCTCATGCATGTATAACAAGGAAAGCTGTTTCCAGACGGAATAAAAATGAGGTAAATATCACAGTTATTTCCCAATAAAAATTCTCTTTTTCCCATGTGACTGGTTTTCATCAGAGATCATAAGCTCACCAAAAAATAAACATGAGGACGTTAAATATAAATTTGCCTATAAGGGCATATGATATCTGATTTTCTACTAAAATTGAAACTTGGCTGGGACACATTCAAGCAAAACCTTACCAAGAGAGCAGAAAACAAGCAGAAAGAAGACATTCTTTTTCCTGAGTTCAGAAATTGTTTGGGCTAGAACTACCTGCCTTAGAGTTAGAAAATGCACTAGATTATCTCCCAGGGTCTCTCTTTCTGCTGGCTTTCAAAGCTTATGTGGTTTTATTGAAGTAGTGCTGTGATAAGTCTTGAGGAAGCAGACCTGCTGAAGACGACATGAGCATTTGGTTAAGATGGCGTACACAGGATATGAAATATTGGTGGTCACAATAAGGTCCTTAGATAGCTGCATTTGTTATCTATACCCAGTATATTTATCATAATGAAGTGTTTTTCACTCAACTGTGATCCCCACGGAGTTAAATTTGAGATCTGGATTGTCGTCCTCACGCTATATTATGTATTACTAATGTTGGGCACTGTGGCACAGATTCATTGTATCTAATTTTAGGAAAATATGCCTAAATATATAGACAAATATAGCCAAATTGTGGTCTAGGTGCTCTGGGTTGCTCCTGTAGTCAATGGAGAGAGGTAAGTGCCTGAAACACTGCCACATCTTAAGTGGACTGAATTGCCTTGTGTCTATCCACCAGCTATAAAGGAACCCTGTGACAATTGGGCTCAAATGTAATTGTTTCTGGTAACCGACTAATATTAAAAAATACCTTCTACCTTAGGTTTTGAGGTGGTGGGTCTTTGTGTTCTTTTCTTAAACTGCTTTCGCTGCTTTCAATGTCATTTTTATGTGTACAGTAAGCCGTCTGTTACTTCCCTCCTCTGGATAAATGTTAATGACTTTTCGATAACTTTTCTGAGAATAATACTTAATTCTAATCAAGGTATGTAAGAGCTTGGAGGCAAAAGACAAACACAGAGAACGTTCTGAGAATTTCTCTCCATGTCTTGGAAAAGTCTTTGCTTTCTGCCTGCTAAGCTAATTGCAGCTTCTACCAATTTGTACACTAAGTTTATGAGAAAAGAATCTCAAAAGTTAGAAAATAAATTTTGTGGCAAACGCTGTCATTACAAACCCAATAGTTTCATGCTTCAAATTTAAACTCCAGATCTGTAAAGTGTGTTCCTTAAATTATAGTGTTTAGGTATTCAAATCAAAATACATTACTCCCCCATGAAAAGGCATGAAAAAAAATGGTAACATTATCTAATGGAATATGCATTTTTGAGCTTTGCTTATGGTGCAAGAGGCGCATACATTTTTAGGGTGTTAACTCTTTCGTTGCTGTTAGGTTTTTGGGGTTTGCAGCTGATGGAATTGGATACTTTGCTCTTTCCAGGCAACCTCAAAGGACTAGTGCGAAAGGTCTCTGATGTGGATGTAAAATCAGAGTATTTTTTCAATCTGGATTCTTCAGCCTGCTATTCAAGCTAGAAGTTGTCCACAAACAGAATCATAGAACCCAGGCTGCTAGCTCCTACAGTGCTTCAAAAAGCAATTTTGTTAGCAGTGAATAATTCATGTAGTGCAATTTAAAAATATAAGCCAAGAAATACTTTGCTCTTCTACAGCACAGTCTATCTAAAGTTTTTTTGTCAAATAACATCCACTAATTTCAGATGCTGTATTTAGTGGACTAGACATGCTGCTAATGTGATTTAACGTCAGCAAACTCCATTCAAAATTGAACTTAAAAAGCATCAGATTGGTCATCCAGACAGATCTTTCTCTCTAGCAGAAGAAGATATATTAAGATTTAATGGCTGGAAACAAAATCTAGGAAAATTCATACCTATAAATAAGTCTGAATATTTCTTACAGTTATTTCAGTTAACCATGGGAACATCTTAGTAAGGACTGAGTGAAATTCACCGTCACTTGAAGTCTTTAACTGGTGCTTATTGCTCCAAGTAAATCACACGATGCGGGCTTGTTGAAAGGAAACATAGGATAAAGTACTATAGTTTGTGTTATTTAAATATCAGATGGGACAATCTAATTTTATATTCTGCGAAACACACCATCAAAAAATTAAAATATAATTTAATTAATTGGTCTAATAAATCAATACTAAAAACTTGACAAAATTACATATTTCTTCCCCTTTAGCCTGAAAGAACAACAAAACTCAGAGTGTGTAAAACATATATTGAGAGCAGCATAGACCATAAAACTGAACACATATCTCCATCTTTAATGCCTGTGCTTTTCCACAAAACCCTATTTACTGACTGTGTCAGAAATCTGTTAATGTTAATGGGAACTTCCATTTATCTCATCTAATACCACTACCTACAACGCCACCCCCCCTGCTCTGAAACTCAAAAAAAAAAACCCAAACCCCAAGTGATTCTAGGCCTGCTAAAATTTCTCCTAGTTAGTTCTAAAATAGCAGAGCAGATTGCAAGGACAAGACTATACATTCTCCTCAAGTCACTGCAAATACCTGTAGCATAGCAGCTCCTGAAACCAAGAGTGCCAGTTAAGTTCTACTGTCATTTATTAACTTCCTCTGTCAGCAATCATCCATGATTTGAAGGTTTGTGACCCTGTAAACCTCTGCTCACCTTTGGTGATCATGTTTTCACAAGTTCAATCTGAAAGTAACTACAGCAATCCTTTTTATTCTATTTTTCATCCTACCCTGTCACAATTCAAAGATCTTCCTACTCTGTAATTTTCCTGACCATAGACAGACCACAGAACATTAGCTTCATTTTATGACCATTAAAAAAAAAAAAGCAATGATGTTATTAATTGGTACTGTTTAATTCATGTAGGTCTTCCCCTGTTTGCCATCTGAGGACTATGTTCCAATGTCATTGTCCCTTAGTACAGTTGAGTGGGACTGTTCCATCTGGTCTTTATGAAATGCAAACTAACCACATAAAGTCATTAAAATGCTATAACAGTTACTTTGCAAATGTTAAAATATACCTCTGTATCAAATGCAATATGATAGATTTCCTGAAAGACGGTAAATAGGGGATGGGAGCGGGAAGAAAACGAGGAGTAATACACAGTTGATCTCACCTCAGAACATGATTCATTACCAAATAAAGTGAAGAACACTTCATTTTCATGCCAAGTAGCTGCAAACAAGGGCACTGTGCAAAGAGCTCTTCTAAATTAATAAAGGTATATTAATAAAAACCATTTTAATAGACCTTTTGAAATGTCATTTGCCATCAATAGCACTTGGAAAGGCTGAGAGGAAAAGATCCTTTAGTTGTAAATCCAAAAGACACTGTTTGAACAGAAAAATATTTGTGAGCCGTGCCTTGGGGCTCTGATATGTCTCAAAAAGTATAATCAATAGCTGCTGGGGAAAAAAAGTCACACACACTCTGCATTTGTGTTTTCTTATTTCGCATACACTTCTTCCAGTTTTGTTATACTAAACGTAGACCTTCTGCATTGCTAGAATAAAATCCCAGCTTTCTTGTAGGTTATGTTTACTGCTTGCCCAAGTGACAGACTGTGAGCAAGTTGCTTTTGAAGGAGCAGCAGACCTAGAGAAAAAATGGTGTTACGAGACATATCTTTCACTCTTTCTGCCAATCAAGAAAACCTGAGTATCATGGAGGCCTGAGGACAATTTCCCAGGGAATTTAAAGAGCTGGTTTTTATCTTCATTAATGTACCACTAGCCTGGGTGAAGAGGTAACCCAGCAACATGCAGCAGCGGGAGAAACCCATATTGTCACAGTAACTGCCAACAGCAGAAGCTTTAGCTCAGATTGACAGAATTTAAGCTCTGAAAGACACATCTGAGAGCGCAAGTTGGAGATGTTTCTTGCCTCACATAACAAAAATGAAACATTTGGCTTTTCTTGCCTTAGCTGCCACCTCAATCTTCCTGATACCCACAGCCTATGCTGTGTAACCCCCAGCAGTGTGCATCATGGACACGTGGTCTCCTCTTCAGTTGGAGCCAGCCTGTGTTATTCCGCTCTCCTTGAGACATCATGTCTTCTGCCCAGGTTGCACCAGAAAGTAGATTGATCCTGAAGCAAGTGAAGCTTTACACTACTCCAGACTTTGATATATCAATAAAGACAATATGTGTTGTGATGGTATCTCACACAGGTATCAGAACTGTAGAAGCCTTCACATAGACAATGTTCAAGGCCTCCAGCCTTTGGTGTGTCCCAAAGGGTTTGCTTTCTTCCAGTAAATTGCTTTGACTAACACAGAAAGAAAGGTGAAATAAAAATTAAAGTGAAAAGAAGTGACTGCTCATTCGTTACCACCTGACTTGTAGAATTAATATGCCATAAAGCTTGTTTGATCAGTGTTAACATTTTATGGTAAAAGAGTATTTTAATTAAATGAGAGCATTTGCTTCTGTGATACTTTGGAGACATGTGGTTAACAAATATAGAAGACAGGAGTAGGTAGGGTACCCTGAACAGTTTCCTGGGGGTTTTTGGCTGAGTACTGCCTGGTTTGTTGAAGATGTAAGTGCAACCAAAGCTGATGACAGAAATAGAAACAGTGGAGAAGAACAAACTGTATTTGCACGTAGTGTGCATTTACTTGGCAAACCCGTGTGGTCATGTTCTGAGGATTTAATACCACAACTTTGGCTTTGGCATAGTAACTTTTTTAAGTAAATGTCAGACAGAGTTGAGCAGGGGAGGAAAAAAGCCATATTCAGACAATGTTTAAAAAGCATTCAGCAGCTATGTCCCAAATCATACCTGCTGCACATATGTGTATTTTTATACATATATTTTTCCAGCTCATTATGGAGTCAGTCCAAAAGCCACATTGACACTGTGCAGCTGCAGCATCCCTGGGGCATTCTAAAGACCAGATCTCCTGTGTGTCCACCACCTTATTCAGCTCATGAAGCTTTTTTGGTAGGCCCACAATACTGCCATTCTAGCTGGAGCATTGGCTGCAGCAATTGGCTGGTTCTCGCACAGCCCACCAGCATGCTTCTTGGGTTGTCTGGTGGCCCTCACACCAATAATTCTGTCTGGAGGTCCCGGCCCAATCCACTCAAGAAAGCCCTCTGCAACCCCATGCTCTTGTGTCATGCCTCAGATCTGTCATATAGGACATGTCTTTCAAAATACTCTGGAGCAAAGCCATACTAGCAAAGCTGCTGCCTTACGGAAAGTATCTTCCCTATGCTAGAAATACCCATGCCTTCTCCAGACCCATGTGAGCTGCTGCTTCAATAATCTTCAGTCACCCCTAGCCTGATCAAAAAGCTAGGTGTACTGATGGCCAAGGAGATGATACCAACCCATGGCATCATGACAAACCTGAAGTTTTATGATAGAGGCGAAAGAGTAAGCCTTGTACAAGACTACCAGAGGACATTTTTTGCATGCTTTAGAGCCCTTTAACCATTCCTAGAATACTGCAGAAAGGTTTGGCACTGTTACACTGAGTATCAGCCCTTCTGAGTCTCATGGTGAGCTCCATTTTCAGAGTAAATTTTCCAAAAACAACCACTTATTTGGAGAAATCATATTTGAACATCAAGTCCAGCTGGCTAGCTTGATCTGTGTTAGTAGGCATCTTCCACCGGACTTGAGAGACACCTGATCAGATTTTAACTGATGACAGAGTAGAAGACAGTGTGACAGGTTTCCGAAGCTGCTCAGATCTCACTTAAAGGAGGGATTACTAGCCAGGATTCAGATGTCATGGCAGGGGGTGGAGAGAGCATTTCCCTGAATGTTACATTCAGCAAATGTATAGTTCCAGGGAAATTTATGTTTCTTGAACAAAATCAGAATTTAAAATTAGTACTAAAGAAACCTTCTGTGAAATATTCTTTGGTATAAAAGTGAGTTGATTATAGTCTCATGTCTCATTCCAAAAAAAGTGCCTAAATGCTTAAATTTTAATGCAATTGAAATGGAACATTTTGACTATGTAGGAAATAAACATTTCAATGCTTTGTTTTACACTGACTCATTTCAGAATGTTATTACATATAAAGTTATCTTCCAACTCATTTATCCAGAGATGCACATATATTTTCATATTAATATATATGCACATATATGTAGTTTACATATATATGTAATAATCTTGGTTTATGTTAACATGTTAATAAAAAAGTGTCTTTTCTTCCATCTCAGAACAACAATGAGCAGAAGAAAATTTAAAACATGCATAGAACCAGATATTTTCCATTTAGATACAACACATTCTTCTGCACAGCAACACGATCCTGTTTGAAGATAAAAGCATTGTCTTCCTCATAACAAAAGGAATTCACTTGCTTTGAACATCACCTACCCTTCTTCAGTATAATGATCAGCTTATTGAGCCCATTCACTGTCCTAACAAATGGGGTGGACTGAAATCAGTTGAGAACTTGCTGAAAGCAGTTTCCTCATACTCGTGCTGCAAAGTGTGAAGAACAGATCCGTGAGAAGTGGCATCATTTGGATTGTCAAATATTTCTGGTGTTTGCTAGTATACCTCCAGCAGGCAAACTACCAAGGGCTATTAGAGAGAAATGTTGGTAGTCTCTGAAAGAGGGCTTCTCTAATACAGTTTAGTACTCCTAAGTCCCAATTTTGCATTGATAGTTAGGCTAAGTTAAAATTCTCCTCTCCACTTTGCTTCTTCCCATGCCATCTATAAGTGAGAAAAACCACCCACAGATGAGTGAATCCTTCCCCTGTCACATGTTTGGAAGCCATTTCAGGAGCTTAATGGGAAAAGATGCCCTCCCCCCCCCCCCTTTTTTTTTTTTGTCAGGAAGGTACTTAAGGCTCAAAGAAGGGTGAGAAGGCAAGATGTGGCAACCAGCCTTACTTGCTGTTTCTCCATGGGAAATTATATCAAGTGCTACACCTACATTTCATGTTCTGTTGTAGAACTTAAATTTTAGCTTCTGACTTGCTTACAAAATCACAGCATAACCCAGTGAGGGCTGGATGTGTCTCCAGACTTCAAAACTCACTGTTTCCTTTGGATCTGTAGCATTTCACTCTCACTATGTAATTACAATGGGGTGATCTAAGGTAAGTTCTTTTCAAAACAGTGGTCAGGACATTTCTTTGCTGTATATTGTGGTGCTAGCACCACAAGTCTTCTCCAGAGCAGTCTTAAGTAGTCTTTCAAGAAGCGTAGCTTGTGGTTCATTGTCCTTTGTGGTGTTCAGTGTCCTCCAGATTCCTTGGGGGATGTCATGACTTCCGAGCAATAAACAAGTCTGGGACTGGGGCTGCTGCCATTTTGGGAGCCACCTAGCAACAAAGAGATGATGATTCAGGAAGAGACATTACCCATCATTAGGGAACTCAGATAGGATGGGGAGCATGCTGGATCTTGACACCTTCTGGGGGCCAGACTTTAACTCATGGACTGGTTTACAAGCAAGTAATGTAATTGTTAAGTCAATATATTAAAGAACTGTTGACATTTTTACTAGGCCTACGGCAGTACAACTGCCTTTTACTCCTGCCATACCTACTGCTGAAGTTGATGCTGCAAGGGTGTGCTACTCTTAGACGCTTCTAATCTTTACAGACTTACCCCAAATACCTTCCTTTTGCAGAAGAAGCAGGAGCTTGTAACTTGGCAGGGCCAACTGGAATGAAGTTCAGCTCCTCTTCTAAAAAACACTGCTATTGGCCTGTGCAGCAAACTGGCAAATATGATATTCTGGGTGGCTAGAGACAGACAACAAGGGCTTGGAATACGCATTTGCTAGGTTTGGATTTTACTTAATTACTTTGAACTTCAAAATCCAGCATTAGATGTAATACCACTGGCACAGTCTTCAGATGAGCAATGTTCCTGGCTAATGCTGCAGTCACTTTGCTATTATTTTGAAGTACTCTTACTTCCATAACTCCATTTTCCTAATATTTTTCACAACTATGGTAAAATATTTGTTTTGTCATCGCACGTGCATGTGTGTGTGCGTGTGCATTTTGCTGAAGATCCAAAGCTCACTGACTCATCTCCTGGAACAAGCATTTTGTTTCTCCTTGCTCTTTTCAGATCAAGGTCATTGGTAAAGTAAACGTGGTCTGACAACACAGGTACAAAATAATGTCTTTAAGTTTCCCTCCATGTTCACTACTATCACACATTTCAGGAGGTACAGTACCGAATGCCCACACTTTGTCCGTGTCTCTTTTGGTATTTCTTGTCCGTATAAACACATGCTGCAGTCGTACCTACTGTCAAAGCCTCTGTATGGGAAGACTGTCATCATGCATTGCCAAGACACTATTAGTTTCCACTGAATCCCATTTCATTAGGGGATTCTAAAAATTTTTTTTTTCTGACTGCCACTTTTTGCCATGTAGCTTTAGGCAGATGGAAAGTCCTACTTGATGCTCTGTCAGTTGGCATTTTTGATACCCTTAACCTACCTGTCATTTGTCTTTCTCTCACTATATCTGTTATCTTTACCTGATTTTGGTTGTGGTTATTCTATTATCTTCTCAAGCCACAGGAATACATAATTTAAGACCTGAGTTGTAATAACTGAAAGGACAAAGGTACCGCCTGCTCCACCTTGATTGACAGAGGCAGAAGGTCTGGCCTCCTGGGTCTCTGCTCTGTGTTAGTTGGGAAGCTGATATTTTCAGGGCTGTTGTCTCTAGGGAACATTCAGAGGGAATGGTGTTGGGGTTATTCAGCCTAGAGAAGGTTCCAGAGAGACATCATTGCGGCCTTTCAGTACTTAAAGAGGGCTTATAAGAAAGATGGGGACAAACTTTTTAGTAGGGCCTGTTGTAACAGGACAAGGCATAATGGTTTTAAACTAAAAGAAGGAAGATTTAGCCTAAATATTAAGTAAGAAATTTTTTACAATGAGGGTGATGAAACACTGGAACAGGTTGCCCAGAAGTGGTAGATGCCCCATGCCTGCAAATATTCAAGGTCAGGTTGGATGGAGCTCTGAGCAACCTGATCTAGTTGAAGATGTCCCTGCTCTTTGGAAGGTGGGTTGGACTAGATGACCTTTAAAGGTCCCTTCTAACACAAACTACTCTATGATTCTATGGTTCTATTCTATCCTTAAGCTTTATGATATAAAGGCATTCATAATTTTAGTGCAGTATGTGTGGGCATTTGTCAGCTTTGTCATTCCTGTATACACTGCAGACTGCTGCTATCTCCCCATGGTGTTCTTCCTGAGAGGCATTTCTGCTGGAGCTTGATCAGCTTGATCAGCCTTAACTGCAATGAAGATACAGTTTGGGAAAAATGTGTGTTGGAATGGGGTGGGGAAGATTAGGAAGTTATTTAAAGCTCACTGCCTGAGGCAGGCACCCATGGACAGCAAGGCTGACTAGAAAGGGCCTGAGACCACTTTCTGAGGACACCATGAAACAAGAAAAACAAATCCCTCAGTCTAGGGACTGCCCTGGTCACTGCTGAGTGAAAAGTCTGAAGAATCTCTCATTTAAAACAAAGCACAAGTGTCTGCCTGTGGTATGTGCTGGATTAAAAGCTTCTTCTTTATTCAGGGGGACTCCTTTATATAAGCTGATGCAAGTAACATACATTGGTATCATGGTCCTCAAAGAGGCAAAAGAATGGCAGTAATTTCAGTTTTATTTTCAGAAAAAAAAAAAAAAAAAAGTGGNAAAAAAAAAAGGGGTGTAGCACCTGGGAGTATTAATTCATACCTTTAGAGGTCACTTGATCATAGTACTACTGAAATTAAAATAATTTCCTAAATTAACATTTGATCTTGTAGAAAATTTAATTTAGATAAATTTAAGCCAGAGGAGATGGAATGACTTTACTTGTAACTGCAAGCTGCTGTCTGAATGTGGCAGCTTGAAACTACACCACCCATAATGAACCGTTTATACAGCTGTGTGCCTTTGATCTGAGAGTCTTGAATGCTTCAGAACATGGCCATGAGGTGGGAAATATTCCGAAGGTCAGTAATGTTTACTCTATTAGATAAAAAAGGAGTGTTAGTCCTGGCAATAAAGCAGTTGCATTTTCACAAGTACATGGGATAAATTAAATTCACTTTGAAAATATTTTTTTTTTTTTTAAAGAATCTGAAAGATATTTATGAAACCTCTACAACTTTCCCCTTTTCCATTTTTGGTACGCTTAAGGCTAGAAGCATGCACAAAATCATTGTGTGCGGCCTCTGGAGATGAGCTCTTTCTGTCCCAAGGTAGAATCAGGTATAATTTCTGACCCTATCAGGTGTCTTGCCCAACCTGCTTTCAAAGGACTCCAATGACAGAGATTGAGCAATGTCCCAGACAATTAATTTCAATGCCTCACTATCCCTACTGTTAGAAAGTTCTTATTTGTGTTATTTTGCTGTTGTTGTTGCAGTTTATCCTTCTTGCTTCTTTGTCTGTGTGCCACAAATATGGTACTGGATTTCTGCCTTTTCTGTGCTGGAACACTTCCCATATATGAAAATTTATGTCTAATGACAGAGCATGCTGAGTGGTGAATGACATGGGGATGTCAGCTGTAGAGGATCTTTCCTCTGCAACACATTGCAGAGAGCTCTTGAGGTCCTAGCCATAACAAATGGTTCATACAAGACACTCTGCTGGTCCAGGAGTACTGGAGAGCTCAAATGGGCACCATAGTTGTTGATGCTTTCCTCATTCTTAGAAGACTCTAAGCTTTTTCACTGAGAAGGTGATTTACACACCTGTGATAATAATTACATTGTGCAGCACTAGGTGGACATTGCAAGGAAATGATACCTGTGTATTTTTCCTGTGGTTGTTACAGCGGTTTTCTTTATTGCAGTAAGATCTTTGTGAGTGTGTTTGTATGTGAGGCTGGATATGATATAAAGCTGGAGGTAATATAATGGAGACAACAAAAGCACCCTCACAATACCCGCTGAGGTGCAAGAAGGAAAAAAAAATAGACACATATGACATTTAAAAGTTCACAGGCAGCATCTTTATCATCATGTGACCTGTCAGAAGCCAACTCCTAATACCATTAACTACTTTAAGGTCAAGATCAACAGTAGCTGAGCTGCTGAATCTACACATAGAAACAAGCTGTCATGCAGCAAATAAAGTTTGTTCCTATAAGGCAGGGAATGCTTGCAGTATGGCAGGAATTGCTGCTGGTGCTCATTAGATGGCACCCTTCCTTTATGTTAGGAAGCGACGTAACAGCTTGGCTGGTTTTGAATTCACTACAGTCTCTCTAGCAAGCTTAAAAAAAATAGATTGGCAAATTTTCATATTAGTTGCTGTGTCGACCCACCACCTACACTGAATTCACCTCATCCACCCAAACTTTCCCTCTAATAACAATCAAAATCCATTCCCCCCTCCAGCTCAAGTATGACTAACGATGCTGTAAAAAGCTAAAGGTGAGCATATTCCTCCCTCTGAAGACACCTCCAAATCACTCTTGGTTGAAGCAATTCCTAGACAGAGTTATACAGAGAGTGCTTTCTGGAATATTCCTAATGCGAGAGACTCAATCAACACACAATGATATTATGTAATTTGGCAGAATAAATGCCATGACTGAAAAGGGCTTCAGTAACGGGAAAGACCCCTGAACTGTATGCAGCATATAGTGTCAACAGAGAGGGTCAGTGTCATGTTCACAAAGCATCAAAATCGTATTAGTGACCTTGGTTTTGTCATTAACATCAAATTCTGCTTTCAAACACTTCGTGAATTTTTTACTTTGCATTAAATAGATCCCTTTAGGATGGCCATGCTGCTGATTTTTTTTTCATGCTTTTTTTAGCGATAAGAAACATTCCCTTTTCATTAACTGAAGATTTAAGCTCTACAGTAAGCTATTTTAATTGATTTTGGCATTCATCATGCCTTTAATTGACTGCTTAGCTAATTCATTATCTTAATGCCAAGTCTTTTCTGAGGGGTTGCCCCTTCTATTATCTAACTTTGAAAGGCAAGTTGTTAGCTTGCAAATCAGCTTTAATATTCTTCTAGATCTAAGTAGCGAACTTTGTTAATAGAACAAAAGCTAAAACAAAATAAGCAACGTAATCTATTAACCACTAACACTTTGTTCAGGACACACAGAAATTGTATTATAAGTTGCTATGAAACTGATTAGGATGGGAGCAAATCACAACTAAAACACGCCTCTAGTTTCATGGCACTCACACGCAAAGCAGAATTAATAGTATCTGAGGTTAGTAGTCCATGCTTATTAGAAATCCAAATGGTGTGCTTTGTAAATTTATTGGTGCTTCTGATATGATGTTAAAACTAATAAAGCAACTGACATTTACTAGTTGAAAATGTAATAACATATAATATTTCAGTACCTGCATCTTAGCAATTCTCAAACTGATGCTCCTGCTACTGTAAATTACTCTGAATCATTTAATTCCTCTGGATACCTGCTCTGCAGTTTATTTGCAGACATTTTGCTATGTGAAACTAAAGCTCTCATTCATCTGCGTTCCCATTTGTACCAGTTTGAACGTTCCAGCTCACAAAGATAAAAGGAAAAGGGAAGCTGGCTGACCCACTCACTCCTTTACTGCTATTACTGCTTTTATTATGTTTGTACTTAAGGACTTAGAGGTCCTTGTTGTGCTTGGCATTGTACTAAGAGGAGCAGACAGTGCTGCTTCTAAGGAGCTTATAATCTAAGTAGAAGTGTCACAGCCAGGATGGAAGGAGAGTTATAACACATAAACAGAGTGTGACAGCAGCTAATTTTCTCTCATTCCTGCCTGGCATTTTTTAGAGTGGACAAGCAAACAATGAGAAACAAGAAGAGGCTATCGGATCAGGTAGAGAAAAAGGGAAAGAGGGAAGGCAGAGAACTGCAAAGTAGAGGAAGGACTGAAGAATCAAGGGAAGAACGNGGGGGGGAAAGCAGAAAAAATCAATTGCGTGCCACAGGCAACTCTCTGGATCCAGAGGTCTCAACTCAGATGGATTCCAACTAATTAGACATGAGTCATTTTACAAAGGCACCTTAATTAGGGACCCTGTTGCCTTGCATTTGCTATAGTTAAAGGATGGAATATGGTGGCCAAAGATATCAGTCTTCCTTCAGAATTGCTTCTGTCTCCATTGATGATGGACCAGTTCCAGAGGGAGTAGAGTCTGCCTGACACAGGTGCCTCAGATAGATATCTAAAATTAGACGGGATCACTCCAGGCCTTGGTGTTTCCAAAGGGTATGTGGCTTCACTAGAGATCTCCCCAGCATCATCCTACACCTGTTGGGTTATTGGGAAGAGGGGTGGCCTTAGCTAATCACTTTTGCAACCTTATTTTTCCACTGAGTTTTTGCTTTGCCTGCTGCTAGTTCTGCTAGTTAATTTGGATGTTTCTTTCTCTAGTCCCTCTTATTCCCCCAATAGCACATGGTTGAGTCTACTGAAGATGGGACAGTATCTTAGTGTAGCGTGGTTAATCTGTTCTTCCTCCAACATCAGCTGCAGTTCAAAATGGGCAGTCAGTTCCTAGAGAAATGAAACAGAAAGCTCCCCATTAATGCTATCTGTCAGAAGTCCTTAGTATCATACTTGCCTTTTGACCTTACTCATCAACATCCAGAGGGAAACAAAAGTCACACCAAAACCAAGAAACCTTCTGATTAAATCAGATTTGACAGAACTTTCCTCAAGAACAATGGCTTTAAAACAAGCTAGAAAAATGCTTCTAAAAATAGACCAAATTTATCTGTCACCTTTGAAAAAAAAATCTTAAGATGAAAGAAAAAAGATCTATTATTCCCCTTCCACCTTCTCATAATTATTTTTGAAGTCCGGGTTTCACCAAGAAAGCCATTTCAGTCAGTTCTTTTAAAATGGGTTAGAGAGTTCATCCATTCTTTTCTCTTCTATTTTTCCTTGGTGTGGAAGCATGATACACAACACCTTTCATGTCTGTACTGACATAAAGAATGTAAATCTAAGTTCCAAGACCAAGAAAACATCATGAGGAAGAACCTGAAATTAAGTGTATTTCTACTGCTGCCAAAGAGATTTTTGGAGTTGCTTTCTTTTATTTACATATTCATTTATTTTTTTAATCTCCCACTGGCTGAACAAAATCAAATTGTGTAAGATATGTAGACAAATTTCAATTAATAATCACTTCTCTGGGAATCTTGGTAAGCTCAAGGTATATATATACATCACTGCAAGTCCAAAATACCCTCAATAGAAGACAGACAGAGATATAGATGATATAGATAGATATAGATACAGATATAGATATAGATACAGATACAGATATAGGTACAGATACACACAGATTTTTTAATAGGGGCAGTAGTGATAGGACAAGGGGTAATGGTTTTAAACTAAGAGTAGATTCAGACTAGATATAAGGAAGAAAATTTTATGATGAGGATAGCAAAACACTTGAACATGTTGCCCAGAGAGGTGGTAGATGCCCCATGCCTGAAAACATTCAAGGTAAGTTTGGATGTGGCTCAGAGCAACCTGACCTAGTTGAAGATGTCCCTGGTCACTGCAGGAGGTTTTGGACTAGATGACCTTTAAAGGTCCCTTCCAACACAAACCATGCCATGCTTTTATGATTCTATGAATCCCGGTAAGCTCAAGGTAGATGTATACACCACTGCAGGTTCAAAATACCTTCTATAGGATATAGATAGATAGATAGATAGATAGATAGATAGATAGATAGATAGATAGATTGCACACCCAAACATTGGACCTAATGTTCACCCAGGTCTATGGAAAGATGGCTGTTGTTTATAATGGGCTTTGAATCAGATTTGTAATTGCAAGTTACTGCTAAATATATCTGCCATCTCTCAAAATAGACAAATGATGATTAGAAGAGAGGTTATTCAGCCCTCAGAGGCAAGCTCACAGCAAAGTACAAATACTTATCTGCAAAGCTTTTGAGGGAAACTCACTGACACACTGTAAGACTATTACTAGAATCTTATTATCGTGTCCCAGCTCATTAGTTGCTCAGAAATGGAAGTAATAATCACTTGGCACCAAAGATCCTTGATGCCTGAGTTGAAGCTCATGAGTAACGTGGCTTAGCCACGCTCCCAAGCTTGGTGTTAGTGGCTTGCTTGGGGACATTTCTAAACTGAAGCATTGATGAAGCATTGCGAACTGGATTGCATGTTGAACCGGGCCACTCACTCATTTTGTCTTGTACTTGAGAATGGTCAGTCCATCAGTTTCACAGGAAACTGCATGAGAAGAATTCAAAATAGACTTTTGCTTGAGAAAATTACAGAATAGATTATCTCCTGAGAAAACCTTTTGCTAACCACAGTATATGGAAGTTGCTTTAAATCCTGAGTAATTCCGGCAATTTTTTTTTGCTGGTATAACTAATTATTTGTTACCTGACTCATTCAATCAAATGAATATCTCTCTGCAGTTTAAGATACACTTTTTTCAGTGTTTGTTTTCCTTATTTGACAGGCTATGTAATGAACCCTCTGTTACTTCACAATGTAATTATTACATTAATCATCAGGTGAATACATTAATCATCCAATGATTGCATGAGGTGGAAACCTTCCAGACAACACAGAACTATGATTTGTCTGTCTTCTGTGCTGTTACTATTTCTTGTAGTTTGGGTTAGGATTTCTTAGTCTTCAGGATAATTTTTAGGGTATCCCTGATTCTTTTCCCCTTTCCTTTTTCCCAATTCCTTTCCCCAGAGTATGTTGGTACGAACATTAAACTCTCATCCCTAGCAGCTTTTCCCTGTGTCCCAGGATAATGACAGAACACTGAATAAATCCTGGTTTTAAAGATTTCTGATTAGCAGGTGGAATTTATAGAGGCATGTAAACTACTGTGTCTTTATTCATCAGTAGCCTTCATTTGTTCTTAACATGCATTATATAATTTACCTGTGAAATTTTCATTGCATTAGCCTCCTCCTATGTCAGGCTGAAAGTATGAAAATACTTTTTCTTGGACACTGTTGTAAAAGTGACAGCTTACACTCTCCAATGTCCTTGTAAATTTATTGCTTATTTAGCAGGCCTGGATTTACGCTGTGAGTAGAAAAGGCCAGGAGGAGGGATAAGGATTTTAAGGTGGCTTTAATATTGGCTGATGTGACAAACCCACACCTGTAATTGCCTCTAGGGTACAGCTCTTCATTTGTATGGCCAATGCATGGAAAAATTTGAATGTAAAATCATACATGATTTGATGAACAGAAATTCAAGCATCTTGTTGAGCTGCAGTGTGAATAATTACATATGCAAAAGACTCATAAAAAAGGCAATATTTTCAGCAACTGGTAAATGGACAGTGATCTTGGCTCAGGCAATCCCCATCTGCATGCCATCAGAGGACCTGCTTCACCTCCCTGTGCTGGTTTCCCTTCCTGCAATGCATCTATGTTGCAGTGGGAAAGTTCTCACCTCCCTGAGGGTATTACACGTGACTGATATGGAAACAAGACTAAATTTCTTATAAGGGTCAACATCTGGTGGAACTATGAAAGCCATGTTGTAGAAAGCACAAAATTGAAATGAAACCTCCGACATTTGTGTGTGTATGTATGCATTTTCCTATTCTTTTGATTTATCTACATCTTCCCAGGCTATTATTCAGGATGATGAGCTTGTTGACCCTAGCAATAGAAATAAAGGGATAATGGAAGAAATTTGCTGCAGAATAGGTCTATTTCTTTGAGATAACTCTTGACAGTTGCATCCTCTGATTAAAACCTAAAATTGTTTTGTCATTAAGAGTGAGCAGGTGTGAACTGATGGATTCAGAGCACACATAAATTTTGATTTCTAGATGCAATCAGCTAGTCCTTTATGATCTTGACAGGACTTAAGATGCAAATACTGAAGTAGGCTGAGAGCAGCTCATATTGATCAGTAGTATCAAAATAAAAGGATTTAGTAACATTAACACAGTAATCCTATCTCCTTTATGCCTAATTTCAGAGAACTTTTCAGGTAACAGTCTTTCAGGTAGTGATATTATTAGTCTTCAACTTGCAAAGGAACAGAAAAAAATCAAACAAAATTAAAATGTTAAAGACCTCAAACACTTTGGATATTATCAATGAGGATAATAGTTCAAACACACAAATGTAATTGAAAATGTCACCATCACAAAAAAAAAACAAAATTACAAAAAAGCTTTATTTACGTGTAAGACTGTTGAAATCTTTGAAAAGCTTGCACCTTGACAAAATTTTGGGATAATTCTGTGATTTAAAAAAAAGTAATGGACTGCATGACACTTGTCAGAAAATCTTAGGACTGGGAGAGACTTCATGGCACATGGGATTTGCCATTCTGCACCCTGGGGTCATTATTGACTCACGTCCAACACAGTGTGGGACTTGTCCAGCAGCTTATTCCAGTGTCATCTGCTTGTTACCCTTTAGTTCATATTACTTTTCTTGTGTGTGATATTTTCAGTCCCATGCCTCAGCTGAAGACACAAATGATCACCACTTTGCTATGAATTCTTGGGAGTGCAATTGTCTGCCGCCTTCACTACTTTCAGAGTGAAAATAAAGCATAAAAGGGAAATGGCAGAATATGGGTCTCGGCATTAGTTTCTGGAAAGGGATGTTTGAGAATTTTTGTTTTCTCAAGTTCATCAGAAGAATTAGACTTGTCCAAATCAAAATAAGTACCCTATCTTCTTTGGTTAATAAGACCAAGTGCCGGGTTGGGTCACAACAACCCCATGCTGGAAAGCTGTCTGGCAGAAAAGGACCTGGGGGTGTTGGTCGACAGCCAGCTGAATATGAGCCAGCAGTGTGCCCAGGTGCCCAAGAAGGCCAACAGCATCCTGGCTTGTATCAGGAATAGCGTGGCCAGCAGCACAGGGGAAGTGATTGTGCCCCTGTACTTGGCACTGGTGAGGACGCACCTCAAATACTGTGTTTAGTTTTGGGCCCCTCACTACAAGAAAGACATTGAGGTGCTGGAGCGTGTCCAGAGAAGAGCAACAAAGGTTGTGAGGGGTCTGGAGAACAAGTCTTATGAGGAGCAGCTGAGGAAACTGGGGTTGTTCAGCCTGGAGAAGAGGAGGCTGAGGGGAACTTATCGCTCTCTACAGCTACCTGAAGAGAGGTTGTAGCAAAGTGGGGGTCAGTCTCTTCTCCTAAGTAACAAGTGACAGGACAAGAGGAAATGAGCTCAAGTTGTGCCAGGGGGGATTTAGATTGGATATTAGGAAAAATTTCTTCACCAATAAGGTTGTCAATCATTGGAACAGGCTGCCCAGGGAAGTGTTTGAGTCACCATCCCTGGAGGTATTTAAAAGATGTGTAGATGCGGCACTTATGGAATGGCTTAGTGGTGGACTTGGCAGTGTTAGGTTTATGATTGGACTTGTTGATCTCAAAAGTCCTTTCCAACCTAAATGGTTCTATTATTCTGGAAGTCATTCTCTCAGCAAAATCAGATGGGAATCTGAGTCTCCTCTAGAGGGATTTTGATGAGAAGAGCATACTTTGTATTCTTTCTCTTTACCTTTAGCTTTCTGAGACTTTCTGCCACAAACTAGCCTGTAAGTATTTTTGTTTCTTTCCTAAAAAAAAAAAAAAAAGAAAAAAAAAACTACAGCTGTTAAGATCTGACTTTTAAAAATACAGTATCAGACTTCTGTGCCTCACAGTACTAAGTTTTTTGTGTGTTTTGAAGTGAGCCATGAAATCGTGAGAAACTACACCACCCATTAGAATTGGCTTCCTTTTCCCAACATGTGGCTTACAGATATGTGACATTTAGAAGGGAATTTGGCAATAAACAAAAAAATATGGATGTTAGTAGTGAGCGTAAGCTCTAAACCACAGAAACATAGACCAGCAGGGAAATTGTTCATCTATATTTTGGGATTGCTGCCTTCAGAAGACAGGGATTTAGAACCCACAGTTTGGCTGTGGTTGGTACAACAGTCCTGTTTCTGTAAAAACAGACACATTTGGGACATTTTACTTGAAAAAGTATGCAACCAACATCTACCTATATATACAACAGCAATATCAGAAAAGCTGGACTTGGTTTTGCTGTGCCACCCATTGTTGCTTTAAATCAAAATTGTGTTTGGCCTTGCTGATGATTTATGCATGAAAGAAAAACAGGACTTCTGACGTTTGGAAAAGAGCCTGTTCTGAGTATGTTGTGGTTCGAATTGCCTATCAGGTTTTCTGTCTTTGTACTAATATGTGCTTTGGGGAGACGTGTGGGGCACATGGAAAAGTTCTGCAACAACCTGTGTTTGTCAGGAACTGCAGCCCAACTCAATATTTGCTGAACCAGTCAATATTTTTATGCCATTATTGGGATTTTAGAATTAAAAAAAAAAAACTAAAAATCAAGATAAATAAGGGGAGACTATTCTCAGCTTAGACCTGAAAAATTATGAGCCACCTGTTCTTATGTGCAGCTGCACATTGATACCTAAAAGTCAGTGCCACTTGCTCAATTCCCTACCTTGATCACTGGGATAAAGAGATGCCTCTTTGCTACAGCCAAGATAAAATTTGGTAGCAAGATTAGAAATTAGAAAATTAGGGAAAAAACAAACCCATAGCAAGATTAGAAATGGGTCTTCCTTTGTTAGGAAAGGGGAAAGTTGGCTTTAAGACAAGATCTCTTTAAGTTGTGGTTTTAGGAGAACAGTGATGTAAACTGTGCCCTTTACAGAAGCAGATTTTTGAGTAATTGTGTCTGTAGGCAAAAGTGTCCGTGTCCAGCCAGCCAGCTGTGATGTGGCATAGTTTGTGAGCTGTTTCTTGTGATTCTCTGAGGTCTAATTAGAGCACCACTGTGTGCATGAACTAACCCTAGAGGGCTCTCACGACTCAGAAACAGACTGTTCATAGAAAAGAATGGATTCGAGTATCAGAGGATACCCTTTTAGTTCAAGCTGAAAAAATTTCTTGTTTGAAATGGAAACACCTGCTACTCTTTTGGGTATATCTTTATACTTATTTATGTGTAGTGCAAAAGTTTTAATGCAACTTTCCTTTCCTTTCCTTTCCTTTCCTTTCCTTTCCTTTCCTTTCCTTTCCTTTCCTTTCCTTTCCTTTCCTTTCCTTTCCTTTCCTTTCCTTTCCTTTCCTTGATTTTTTAACACATTTGGCAAATTTGTTGACAATTTCATAATAAAATATTAAATATCAGTTCATAAGCTTTAATTGTTGCAGGCTTTTGGAGAATTATAAAAATAACTGAGAATTGGAAGATGCAAAGGTAATACATCTCCCCTTCATTCAGATGATCTTGATGGTAAAAAAGACAAATGCAAATATAAGATCTGTGATAAAATGCCACAATGGCTTCAGAATTTGAGAAATAACACAATGTGTATATTAGACAAATTCTCCAAAGCAGGGCAGCTAAGTCAACTTGTTAGGCTTTTTGACATACACAAGTCAATTGACTCCAGCTCTAACAACAGAAATTATGTTTGTCTGTATGGGCCATGTATTTAGTAGAAAGATTTACAGCCGTCTTATTTTTGAGCCAGCATAACAGCTGCTGCTGTGACTTGGAGTACAGTATGTCCTCATTGCGAGGGGCTGTGTCAGCAGAGCATGTAGCATCCCATGGTGAGGATCCCAGCATTTATAGGAGTAGGTACGTCACTGAAGCACAAAACTTTTACCAGGCAATGTGGGTCAGTCAAAGACCTTTCTCATTTGAGTAGGGGGCTTCATGCAAGAGCCCCAAGAGCTGTGCTTTGTCAACTTGCACCAAACCACTGCAAAACACATGTTGGCAGGACTTTGTAGTGAAGATGAAGACTAAAAATAGTGTTAATTTTATTGATTAAAAAGGTCGTTTAACAAGTAGCAGTAGTTGCCAAGGTCACGGGAAAGGAGAAAAAGGCCAACAAGGAGAGTGAGTAGTTGTTAAGGTTTGGTGCATCACTTCTGATAGTCTAAAAAACTCGGTGCGCCTCAGCCAGATAATTCTCAGCTTTTCTCTCCCTCACAAACATAGAATCATAGAACCATTTAGGTTGGAAAAGACCTTTAAGATCATTGAGTCCAACTGTAAACTTAACACTGCCAAGTCCACCACTAAACCATGTCCCTAAGCACCACTTCAACACATCTTTTAAATACCCCAGGGATGGTGACTGAACCACTTCCTTTTAAACACACCTTTAAACTACAAATATTATTTAATACATCCCTACCTTTGAACTTATGGAGCCAAAGATATGTCCCATTAAAAACCCTGGTCTCAACACTAAATTAGTTGCAAGCTTTTATTTTTTCCTGACGTTCTAATTATTTATGAGAACAAACACAGGACAGCACTCCTGGCATCTCAGGTGGAAATTCTGACCCTTTTTTAAAGAAAAAGATGGCAAGAAACTGTTTGCAACCTAGCTGGAAATTTATTCTACAGGTTTTGTTTGTTTGTTTTAGAAAAAGCAGAAAAGTATCAACATCAGACATATTACCTTGATTCAATTACATTGGCTGATCAGAAAACTTGTTAATAATATGGTTAAAACATTAAAGATAACTTTGCTTGGGTAACAGTGTACTAAAAACAAAGGAAAGTGTAAAATAAAAATAAAAAAAATAAAACTAATCTACCCGATTGATTTTTTCAGAATATGGCAAATTCCTCAGGAATAAGTGCTTCCTTATGTTTTAGGGCCTGGAGTAGAATACTCCTAATTCTTTTACTTTTTGAAATGTTCACCCTCGGTTACTACTCACAAACATCAGAAGTTGTGCAGCATTAGTAATGGTAAAGAGGACAGCTTTTCCCCTTTGTGGTATTTCTCTCCCATTAAAGAAAACAGTATCACACAGAAAGCAGTAGGAGAAAGTAGTTATTACCATCTCAAAGTTAGCTGAACCAAAACAGAACGATGCTGTTGTTCCCAGAGGCTAGTGAGTCAAATCTTACTGTGATATCCACTGGGGTATATCACAACATTAAACCAGAATTCCTATTAAAGAGATCATTCCTATAAAACATAAGGATTTAAATTGAAATAACACCTGTGATAGGAAAGAACATGCAATCATGGTTTGTTCTTCTGAAAAAGAGAAAGCAAATTTGCTGGTAAGGGATATTATTTCACAGCTTAGGAAGAACTGATTGGCAAAAGGAAGTGATTCATACACACCCTTGCAAAGGTTGAGGTTTGAATGTGTACTTCTAAAAGCATCAGTCTCTGCAAATACCATGCAGTGGAAAGAAGCAACCAAAATTAAGCTAAAAAACTTGCAAGTTACAATCTTTTAACTAGTTGCTCCTAAACAGCAGAAGCAGCACTGTGGAAATTCTAAGTCCTTGGGCATTTATTTATTTGGTTTTCTTCTATTCCACTATACATCACCTTTCAGCCTCTAATCCTGCCTATCTTTCTGCAAGATAAATAATATACAAATACCATCTACTAGTTAAAATGCTACACAAAAAAAAAAAAAGAATGACCAGGTGCAAACTAAAGACTCTTAATTTCGGAATGGCCCAAGTTAAGTATCTTGTGCAAGTCTTACTTCAGGCCCGAAGTATTACAGTATTACTGAATTAACTATATAATCTCAAATTCAATTTTTTTCCTTTAGACTATTAGTGCTTTGGCAGGCTCAAATATAGCTGTAGAGAAAATTCTGCTCCAAAAGGGGCCTCATTGGTAAGTTTAAGATAACTATCTTTGAAGAGATGGTGAGGAGATACAGGATATTCACAGCAGGTTGCTGTATTTCATTGCTAGATTCAAACATGTGTCTATTGAATGGGCAAAAAATGATTTTTCAGAAACTTGTAACAACGTATATTGTAGGAAAAGAGCAAAAAAACAATCTGACAGAATTCAAGTCTTTGCTTCAAAGGATGAGGCAAGAGTGATAGTAAAAGAGATGTGGCTTTGGTTTTGATTGTTTTTTAATACTGTTTCAGGTTAGGTAAACACAATGTAACATCTTTAATTAATTTCTCCTGAAGCACATAAGCACTTTAGAAGAAATTAAGACAAAGAAGGAACCAACTGTCCCTTCCTCCTCTTATCTTTTCTTCACCCCTAAGAAAACAAAATAGAATAGCTTGAGGCATCTGGAAAATGCCAGCACGAGAAACCTCAGCCCAAACTAATTATAGTTCTTATTTTAGATTACTATTAATTTTTGCAAGATATTTTCTGCATTCCTCTGTACTGACTATACCAATCTCACTGTGGTAACATCTTCCTACCTACACTGCTTTAGCAAACTCCTCACAAAGGACGATTATTGGACACCGGTGGTATCACAGAATATAAATGAAGAATTAGCAGGCTTCTCTTTCTCTCTCTAAAACCAGTTGATCTGTTCGGGAGCTCTATTCAGGTATTAGAAAAGGGTTTTTTTTGTGTTTGTACTTATTGTTAGAGATTTTAGGCATTGTGAAATTGCAGCCACAGCTGTGATAAATGAGTTCCTGGAACTGGGTTTCATTTTCTGCTTTCCTGCAATATTTTCTCACTGGACAACCTTTAATTTCATGCAATTCCTCCAAGATGAGGCATATTATGGCTGAGATCCTTTGTAAAACTGAATATTTTGGCCTGGAAAACATGATAGACCATATTGTAGGTAAGGAGACTAACCTTAGGTAAGACCTAAAAACAAAAAAAAGCAAGTTTTTAATTCCAAGTAAATGCTTTTTTTATTTAATAAAAGAAGTATCTTTTTAAAAATATGGAACAAAAAAACTTCTCTGTCTCTGCATGAATTTGCTTTACCTCCATCAGAGCTGGTGTCTTTCTTGACCCATGAGGTCCACAGACTGCAGCATACCCGGAGGATTGTTTCTGGTCTGCAGACAAAGCTGATGTTGAGAAGCAGCTAACCCCACAGGCTCCGGGGGTGCAAGCTCCTGGAAAGCCAAGCAGATTACTTCTAGTGTTAAGGGAAGAGCAGAGAGTGATCATTTGTGCTTAGGACACTGAGCCACTGTGCAGAAGACTTGGGTTTCCCGCCTTGATTTACACTGAGTGGCTTGTGAACACCATTTAATTTGGGTGCCCAAAGTATTATCACGCAAAAAACCTCGAGATGTCCCATAAAATGGGCTGCACATGATGGGAGGCAGAGAAAGTCCTGCAAACTGCTCCTGAAGAGGCAGTGTAAAAGATTATTGTTAGTCCTTTATGTCATTTCTCAGTTGAGGCAAAATAATATAGAGAACCTTTTTCTCCTCACTTTCGTCAGTCCTCGTGTGTAACAGTTTCCCAGTAACAGATAGAAACAAAATGCAAGTGCACTTAGTAAACAGGCTAGGGAGAGACTGTTTTCCATACCAACATCCGCACAAAGCCTAGGGCATTTTACCTGAAACCTCACCACATTACTGTTATGCAATGTTTGATAAAAAAACTTCTTAGCAAAGACCTCAGACCAACGTCTTCTCCAGTGATCCTGTCACTGTCTTTGTCGTTCTCCCTTTGAAGCAATTTCCTTTGTTTTATGTACAAATCTGTGTTTTATGCTCACTTTTTATTTCATTGCATACAGCACTATGGATAAGAGTGGGAAAGAACCAACAAAATTGTGCTGTAACATGAAGCAGTTATAAAACAATAGTTCGGTCAGCCTTGGAGTGGAAATAGAAAATACGTGTTAAATTAATCAGAAGTGACTTTGGTCAACAAGAATGAAAAACAAGTTATGAGGACTGCATCCTAGATGCTTGCCAGTCTCTGGTTTAGGGTATTGTTTTCTCATGGCACGTATTCTAATCCACCGTTACAGCACAATCAGAAGCTGCACGAAGAGCTTGTGTGAATTTCAGGAGCCTCTGTGCCTGCAGTGTGAGCCCCACTGATCACCACCGCTTGAATATTTGTCCCCAAGATTGCATTTTCTGGGGCCAAGTAATCAGATTTCAAAGCACGTGGTGTAAATTTATTGTAAAGTGTGTTATTTTCATCCCTTGCAATGCAAAATTATACAGGTTCCTTTTTTTCTCTCTCTCTTTTAACACAACAACAACAATCCTTGCCCCTGGGGACCCATTTTAATTAACAACATTCTCTGGTTGCACATCAAAGAGCTGGGGAAAGAAAATGAGTCAAAACTTGAGCCTTTGGACCCCAGGAGTTCCTCCATCCTGCTAAAATTGCAGGAAATTAAAGTTGTTTATTCCTTTTCTTTTTGCCCATATTATATTCCAGAAGAATTCAGCTAAATCCAGTTTCTTGTTTTGGACAGATCATTAACAACTATTTAAAAAAAGCATAAGAAATTGGGCAAGTAGAAACAACTTTTTCCTGGATGTCTCCTGCCATTTTCCAGCTACTCACCATTTGGGAACATCCAGGAATATCTGCTTTTCTACAGCTGCTGAGAGCAAGAGTAACAGAGCAAAAGGACTGAGTTTAGTGGTTCTCTGTAACACATGAGCCAAGATCTGGCTGCAACAACCCTCTCTGGAAATTTCAGTATTGCAGAAATTGCAGAAAATTTATTTCCTCTTCCTCAAATCTGAGGCCTTTATTGTTGGGAACAAGACAATTTATTGTTCTTTAGAACATAACAATTTCCTGATTCTTCCTTTTCCCTTTCCCAGGTTCAGGCCCTGTAGGTAGCCACCACAGCCACCTGCCAGGTAGCCACCACAGCCACCTGCTTCTCCAGAAAGGTCTCTTTGAGGAATTCAGCATATTTTGAAGGTCACAGAGGTGCCCGCTATTCTTCCCCCGACAACCTGAGACAGGGCCATGGCCAAAAATTTCCTTCCATGCATTCACTAATGGATGGATTGTAATTTTCAGAAACCTGACTGGGGATATTTGACCAAATTTGAAAACCAAATTTACTTTTCAACTTTACCCTTACAGTCCCCTCCGAGAAATTTAATACCTTGAAAGTCTTTCTATACATTCTCTGATAGAAGAGTTCTTATGCTGTCACTGATTTTTAACATGCTAGCCCTTCAAAAGCTGGAGTTTGGTGTTAGTAACGTATCAGACAAACCCCATCTATACTACTGAAAGTCTTGATTCATTCCTGAGAAGAAGGGATTTTACGTTATTAGGAACAAGATAATAAGGATAGTTCTTTCTGGCCCCAAATTCTATGAATAGCTATATTTTCCGTGATCATTTCTTTGTAACTTACAAACATTATTACAAGGTTGTCAAAGGAAACAGATCACTGCAGTTTATAAATAGCTTAAAGCATGCAGCAAACATGGCACTGTTATCGAGGCACAGGGAGAAGTCATATTCATCAAAGTAATACTTTCAGGATATTTTTAAGTGGTTAAACATATAATTTACACCCTACAGGCATGAATTTTGTGAAACCATGAAGAATTAAAGTCTTGCTTTGTTTTTCATAATGTGCAAGCCATTGAAGTTCCTTCAGCTAAAACTGAGCAATAGTCATTATTGAGCAGACTACCAAGGTCTTTTTCATGTTATTCCAAGAAGTCAAGTGCTCGTTGCATCATCGGACTTGTCCAGAAATCACAGAGTTCAACAACACCTTTTCTTGCACAGCATAAATATTTATATTTGTGCTATTCAGAGCCTGAAAGGCCAGAACATCAGCTCTTCAGGGACAATCAGTTCATCAAACCCTCCTACAACTCGGTTTCTCACATGAGTTTAAAGCTTCCAGAGAAAGATTTGTGCAATCTTGGTCCCAGTATGCTGCAAAATCCAATGGATAATCTTTGACCAGAAAAGCAGCTCACAGATATCAAATTGCTGCATCCCAAGGCAAAGGCATTCTTTGTTCCAAAGAATGAGTAATTGCAGTCCTTTTAATTCTGTCTCAGAGCATACATAATCTTTTTTGGTTGTTGTTAGGATATGGCTACTGTCAAAGGTAGTCAACTTCAGCAAGGGAGATAAAGTGTGATAGCACCTTTTCTTTTGGCCTGTACCTTTTCAGTAACTTGGGGATGATTTGTCCACAGTCTGAGAACCGGACAGCCTGGACCTTTTATTGCTTTGCATTATCTCTACATAAGACATCTCATCTGATTCACCTGAACAATTAATTTGTCAAAACTTACCTACCTGTATGTGTACAGATAGATATAGGTGCGTGTGTTTTGTACACAAACGCCCTCACACTTCCAAAAATTGCAAAAGTAGCTGCAAGTGGGATGGAGAATGCAGGATTTCTTTGGATTTAAATGTTCTCAAGGACCAGGATTGAATCACAAACCTAACACAGCAGAGGATGTTCCTTTTCTTTGTGCAAAAGAACAAGACCATTTATTACACTAATTGCTTGATACAGTTTGTGCTGCCAGGTAGATTACAAATTTCCAACCAATCAGTCATACGTTCTCCTATTACTTGAATAGAGTCCCCCAAAACCTGATCAAGACATCCTACAGTAAATCTGCACGTTAGGTAAGTGTCTGCATGCATAACACTGATTGAGAACGCTTCTAGCGAGAACAAAAGATTCTCATTACAAGATGAAAATCTTCTTTTTTTTAGCTCAGTTTCCTTTCAAACCTCTCTGAGAATGACAGTTAGCTTCTTTTACCATCAATAGTGGTTTTACAGCTCCCATCATAACAGCTAGGAAAGACTGCGACATCCAAACCACCCTATCTGAGCTTCACGTCTAAAGTGTTTGCAGAGCTTTTGCCAAACTAGTTGATGCTTTTTCTGTGTTCTGCATGAAACTACATGTTTTTATCGCAAATATAAAAAGATTTCTCTCATGGATGTTTCCAGATCCCTACACTGTTTCCAAGAAACAAATCAGCTCTTTCTATTCCCCTCACCTATACATTTTTGAGTATAGGATAAACCTGAATTTCATTCTAAGATTTTTATAAAGTTGATTTGCCAGTATGTCCCCACCTTTTACGCTCACTGGACAGTAATCTGACTTCAACCAAAGTGCAGGTAACACCACTGGCTGTATGAAGAACAAGCCAATTATTGACCTTTGTAGCCTGTACATCTTCAGTAACTCTGACATTTGCTAAACTTTGTTCTCCACAAAGCCAGATCAGATTAGAAGGGTGAGTATTGTAATCTCAGTTTAGTTTGATCAGGTAAATTGCTTCAGGTTTTGGTGTGGTTTTGTTCGTTTTGTTTTGTTTTTATCCAATGGAAAAGGATCCTGGTATTTAGGTATCTCAAGCTGCTATATAATTTGAAAGTTATTTGGAATACATGTAATTTCTTGAAAATGTTAACAAGGATGAGAGAATTTCTGTCCTGTCACCATTATGTCCCGCAGTGACACACTGCCTAAGAAAAGGGGGTGGTTGTTTACATGGAAACCTTTACTCCTTCCAAGTAGTATAGAAGCTTGAATCCCATATTTCACTCCCTCTCCCTGTTTTTCAGTCCTTTACTATTCTCAGCTTCAGTTTATAAGAGAATGGAGGATAAATCACAGCTGGTCCATTCTTTATAGCCCTGGGATCATGTGTATATATATTAGGACCATATATTTTCTCTTACGGAGAGTACCAGGTAAATAAATTTATTTCTATGCCATGATCACGTGCTGAGCAGTCATGGGCTCCATACCAGGTAAATACCTCAAATAGATGCACAGTCTGTAGTGGTAGTTACTTCTTTCCCCACCAGAAATCAGAAATTCCCATTTTCCTTAACATTTGATTTGAATTGTGTGTAATTTGAAAGAACAACTGAAATCCTATGCACTGCAGTGAAAATCAATTGTAAGACATGATTATATTGGTTGTATGTTGATATTTTTGTAACTGTCTCATTTGTAATCCATAGACGACCAAATTTGTCATTAACTAATCCTTTGTATAAGCTTAGTGCCTTGCATGAGCGAAACAGGATGTGAGTCAATGCAGAATGTGATTCCTTGAGTGTTGTTCATTATAATTATCATGCCCCTAGGAGCTTTGCCAATTCTCGCAGAAGTATTTGATGTTCCATTTTAGAACCCCAGCACCTTCTGGCTATTTATTAAATGAGAATATGAGGGGAAGGGAAAGAAAAAAAAGAAAGGAAAATTTTCTACTTCAGGTATTGGTATAAAAAGCTTGTGCGCTTCCAGAAAATCCCACTGCTTCCTAAAGGTTGAAAAGGATCTTCAGGGACTTCCATCCTGGAAGATGCATCCTTGCATCTTTGTAACAATAAGAAATCCCAAAGAATCCCTGCTCATGGCTGAGCAGGGACCTTCTGAAAAGGCTCAGGTGGAA